>NHOP01000571.1:0-14209 GCA_018697155.1 Pyramimonas parkeae | reverse complement strand
GGTGGAACTCGGGTGTGGTGCACATACCTGTCTCTTATACACATCTAGATGTGTATAAGAGACAGCAGTTACACATTCCCACCGTCTGAATGGTACTGTGAGTGGCTACAACAATCATGATCGTTTTTTGTTATTCGGTTTACTTTTGCTACCCGTATAGCAACTGTGAACCCAACATTTCACATGGTCCTATATTTGTGGCCAAGAAAAGTCCCTTATTTTGTGTTCCAATGTGCGTACGTAACCAGCATGTCTAGGATAAGATGCATCATGTGCCTTTGTTGATAAGGACTCTCTTAAATTCTTTGCCTATGATTCTGCATTTTCTGGGACATGCGCTATATACCGTCTCTCTGAAGTGCAACAAAACATGATTCCATTCAGAAATACATAAGTTGCTCATGACTTGTCATTCTGTCCATAACAAGAAATGATTTCGTTTGCAAATACATCGGTAAAAAATGATATCTGTAATGCAGACATAAGCTCTTTTGTCTGCGTGAAGTTTTTTGTTCCTTGCAACAGTGTTGGTACCATTCCAAAATCACTTATCGGATCTACTTTGACATCCATTACACGCATTGATTGAAGCGCACTCGAGTCTCGTAGTGACAAATGACTATCATTGACTGTACTTATCGCCCGTACAACCAGGATGATGAGCGCTGATATTCCATCGGTCGATGTATCAAACGCCATACTGGTTTGTGGGGGTCATCATCGATTACCCATTGAATACACGTCTCGAAAACTATCTCACGATGAGAAAGAGGCACCGCCTCCGCCGATGATGCTGGGCGGGTCGTTTTCCAACAGCGAGAGCATACCTAACAAACACCATGATGGGTACAACCTGGACCGATGCTTTATCAATGGCTACGCGGGATCAGGTCACATTTGATTAGCGGGTGGGGTGACTGTACAAACCGCCTGAACCATCACCGTGATAGATTCACTCCGCGGATGCCCCGTCAACCGCCACGCTCTATATAGGCGAGTTATCCTCAATTATATCAGCGGTTGCTCCAACTCGGCTATAAGCATCACCATGGTGGTGTTGCAGGCTGTACGGTACTGTACTGTACACCAAGCCACTCTGTACTGTACTGCACACAGCACGCCCCTACCCTCAAGCATGGCCCGACCACACACCATGCTGTGCACACACTTTCCGGAAAGTACCCTCTGCCTTATGTCAGGCGCCTTTCAAGGAGAACGCCAGGCTGCATTCGTGACACGGAACCCACTCCAATCAATTGGTCAATGGATGCCTCACCTATCCGTCGCACAGGAAGGCATACGTTGAGTGGATAAAGAACATATAGCAGCTAAGACTCATCTATGTCGATTTTCATGACAGGAGAGTTACATGGTAGGCGAAAGCTCCCGCTTCCTTCAGGTCAACCAATCAGATGTTTTGCGCGCATATCACTTGAAGCGGCAGGGAGCACAGCGCGTGGCGGATTGCCGAGTAGCGTGCCTCCACAGCGTGCCGACGTGCAAGCGCTACGCGGTTTGGTATCACTGGTATGTACCGAACCTTGACTGTGTCTTGCTGCGCCGAAACATACGGATATCATCTTAATTAATGTGTCAACAGCTTCACCACTCGTTCGGAATACCACTTGCCTTTCCCATTCGCCTGCTACTGTTTGTACTCCTCTATTTTTCGTCCGAGTGCCAGTTTCTGGTAGAAATGGTCGCACCATAGTCACCGCGCGTGCAGTTACCTCCGCATGTACTTTGATAATGGAGTCGAGCATTCGCCCTTTTCCAACGCTTGCAGACCCGCCCTGGGGTTGTGGATCCGTTGCCCGAAGACCAGTGTCCCGTGGATTTTGCTTTCGGACCAGAAGCAAGCTCCGAAGAGATCCATATGCGCAGCATTGCTCCACTGGTATGTGGCATAAAATGTCGCATACATGAACTCAGCTACTCAGGTTTATAATCTACGGCATGGAGTGTATGAAGGGCTTACGATCACTGACAGTCAATTTTTCACATCAGCAGCAGCACTTTATATTTCATGACACACTTTGAAGAAGTCAACAACACAATGAATGAAAAAGGACAGACGATGTGAATACTCGACATGAGACCTTCTATCGGGTTTCGATGGGCAACGAAGGTCGCCTAGAGATTGTTATGTTAAATGTGCGATGCAATTTCGCAGGTGGCCCAAGTTGTGCATGGTGTGAACTGCACAGTCATGACGTTCGGGGCTTGGAACAGTAAGAAGACAAGTACCATGGAGGGTGCAGTCAACGTGACTGGTGAGCCTGGAATTATCGTACCAGCCTGCAATGCTTTGTTCAAGGTAATATTTTCAGTGCGTTCGCACATTTGTCTCAACTATGAACATGCCATGGGTAACTATAAGAAGTAGTTTGATTTGTCGCGGTTTACTAGTGTCTTGACCTAGAAAACATTTCGCCTCATGTATGCACATAGAAGTGGACCTACAAACAGAACAACCCACGGTATCAGTATCCCTTTCCATTCGTGCATCATGTCAGATAACATATTATGTACCGTAAAGTATGTCCAGGGCATTCAGATGCCGATTCCATCAACTGTAGAGAGTGTGCATAGCTAGTGTTGGCTAGCTGTGGTGAATGCTGTTGAGAGCCCTGGAAATAGACAATGGTTGGCTGAACTCCAACTCCTGTTATGATTGCGAAAATAGAAAATAATCTACCAGTTTTCTTGCGTATCCCCCCATCATTTTGTTCTAAAACGAAGTATCTCTGTCATTTTAGGAGCGGGCTCATCCTCGGCAAGCTCCCGAGCGACAAATTATTTTTTCGCAAATCGGTTTAGGGTTTTGGTCACCATGTGAATGTCTCGACGTAATTATTGTTCCAAAGATTCACGCCCAGACTTTCGATGATACTTTCGATTTTCAGCGCTGCATGAGTATGCGCAGACATGACCCTTGTGAACTGTGCGGGCAGCTGCATCAGTTGGGCATAGTTGATGCAGCTGGGCACAGCTTGGCCCAGTGCTTATTTGAATAACTTGGGTGCAGAGTGTTGGAAATTCACACACAGCGAGGCAACCACATCACAGTGCTGATCGTCGAATCTAGGGATACGTGGTATACCAAGCTACATCCCCTCCCGTATCACAACAGAAGAACTCTATTTGAATGATCCAGGGTCGGATATCACATGGAAGCGGAGAGACCAACATTTGGTATCGTGAGGATGGTGTTGCAGGAGCTTCATGCTAAAGGTAAATCGATTGCAGAGCGACTAACGACAGGGCACAACGCAGCCGGAAAGTTCCACGCGTTCGACTTCTCCGTGGAGAGCTGGTGAGACCAAGTGTTCTGGTGAACAAAACAGTGTTGGGCCTCAACTCTCAAATCCCCTTGCAATCCATGATGTGTGTCTGAAAATTGTGGCTTGTTGATTGGCTCCTTTGCGGTTTTTTTGAAAAGACTAGCACAAAGGCGGATTGTATTGCGGAAGACTGTCAATGTACGGTTAAGGGAGATGGGGTTAGGGTAAGCCGTCACAACTAAGTCCTGCTGATGATAGCTCCAGAATCCTAGACCCTCCACAGGACACCTTAACATAAGTCTCCGGAAACAAAGTCCTGAGCTCGAATCTCGCTGAATGTTATGACCTCGGAATCATCGGAGATCGTGGTAGGCCACATGTTGCAGCACAGGTACTTTGAAGGGTACACACCAACAGCATGAATAGACAAGTACAACTTCCAGTCCCTTCTAGTTATCAGTTTAGCGGCTGACCCTTTGCACGCGTGTTGGACGATTCAGTTTGATCAAGCCTCGAATTTCTTTCAGCATGTATCTCCAATTGAGATGGGTTCCAGACCGTTAAGCCTGCACGACGCGTCCCAACGCTGCATGCTATGGATGCTCATCGCGGGCCCTCTTGGGCGCAGGTACTTGGAGTGCAACAACGAGCAATGCATGGACCTCTACCAAGCCGGGGAGGTGCAGGTGGAGGTGACTGAGAGCCAGACCGGCCTGGAAGGAGAATTTGCCGCCTTTGGCGCACGCGTCAACGTCGCCTCCAACGCCGCCGCGTTGGTGGCGCATTTCTTCTCCGGCCGCGCTGCCCGCTCCCAGGCAACCACCAGCGTGGGATCCGCCGCAATCTTCACCGTGCAGGCGCGATTCAGTGTGTGGAGCGATGAACAAGGCCAGTTGTGGTTGGGGAAAACAAGAATGATTTTGTGAGGGGGTGCGCGTCCGAATCCCGCGTGAAACTATCCATGCTCTTGGAATCGTCTGTTTGGATTGGATGTCGACTGTTTCTGCATGTGTGTTCGCAATAGAGGTGGGATTGTCCGCCTAGAGATCTGACGTTTTGTCAAATGCTGGGAAAACACTGCTCACTTTGTTCACAATCAGTACACACAGACAGACACAGGTCTTTGCCCCTTGCATGAAGAACCTTGACCACATGCTTGGACGTGAGTGAGGTTGTACCGCGAGCATATCCTGCGTTTGAGTGTCATAGCTGTAGTTGTTCGGTTCGTTACTGAGCACCCTTATGGTCAGATGGTCGTGGTTGTTTGTTCTGCTCTCTGAAAAGAACTCAAAGTGTTTTCATCCTTTTGCTCACTGGTATGGTTTCCTGCACATAGAGAAGAGGTCGTGTGCCAACACATGTGCTGCGATATGGCGCATTAGATTCCAAAGGGATTGACCATTTGCCGATCTATGCTGTGTTCTTCAACGACGATATTTGACCAGGTGCTCAGTTCAATCTTGTCAATGAAATTACGCTGGTTGAGTCAGTTGGCAGGGCTATCAAGCAATCGTGAACTTGTATCGATTTCGTTTGTAGAGGCAGGAGTGGCAGCATGTTCACAAGCAGAGATCCCTTTTGATGTGTACATGTTGGTATTTCATACATCTTCGTGGCATACAAAGACGTATGAAATACGTCCTCGTATGCAGCTCAAACAAGTTATCTCAGAGTTTTGTGTTTTTACATACATTTCTATGTACCAAAATGGTATCCAGCTTGCGCTATACAACCCGTGAATGTAGCTCAACAGTTCCACTGGTTGGAGTACCTTTTTCTGGGTTGCTGATTTTTTTGCTACCCATGGTAGATCGGTCCAACTGGGTGTAGCAAGATGGGCTGTAGCGAACTACTGAATAAGCAATGCTAGCAATGCTATTGGGTTTTATTTACAGCATTACTTTTGTCTCTCATAGTTGTTGTTGGAATGAATTCGCACGCCTTATTGGGGTTGGTTGTCACCACACCAAACGACTTTGAATACACAATCGACTTGGTCTAGGGGGAGGAGATGCAATGTCTGAATAATAAGATCATCCTTCAATGTGACATTCTATGTGCAGGTTCTGCAGTACGTGCCTAGCGCTGCAGACGACGAGGATGAAAACTCGGTGGTTGTGTCTAGGCTACAGTTTGTGGACGCGCCTGGATGTGAGAAACTGGCCATGGACCCAGAGGTGTTGCTGCTCAGGGAGGGGCCCACATTGAATCGCAGCCTGCTGGCGCTCGGCAACGTCGTGCGAGCGCTGAGCAATCAAGCCACGGTGGAGCAGGCCAACGCGGGTGAGCGAGCGTCTTGGGCAACAAATGGTTGACCTTCCCCTAAAACGTGGAAGAAGAGCATGTTGCTCTGATGCAGCGCGCGTGTGCTTGTGCGTATATGGTTCAGGCTACGGTGTTTGATGCTGGAAGAAGGGGAAAGAGTCTCCAGACAGTTTTATCGGAAAAATCCGCGACAATCGTCCAACTGAGAACGTTTTGTCCGGAAGACTGGGATTTCATTTGGTTGCAAATGTATGAGCGTTCATTGAACCAGGACGTGCATCGATTCAACAACTTCTTTTGCTGCACCCCTTACTGCTTTGAACAGAGCAGGACAATAATGACTGCGAGAGGACTCAGAAGTTGTCGTGATGCAGCCTGGTTCTGATACCAGTGTTGCAACTGTACGAGCTCTCATGCGAAGCGAGGTTCCATGTGAATATCTGATTTATCAGTGCGAGCCAAGAAACAGACCGAAGGCCTGCAGTTTATAAGGTGTGTGGTATATCGACGAAAATAGTCAGCTGTGTGGATACAGAATCATCATCTCGATTCAGTCGCCTTCTCTGGTACACAATTCGACTGGAAATGTGGGAGGCATCTTCTTCACCACCACTCTGCGATCTCAATTGTACATGCTTCTACTTGAAATTTTGGCGCACTCAATTTGGTGAACTCATTCGTTACGTAGAAGAATGTATTTTTTTGGGGGGTACTGAATTGTTTCTTGCTACGAATTTCGTCTGAATCAGCCGAGGTGACTACTACGAGCCCAGTAGATAGCAATGTAACGTTTTTGTATGTTGTTGGATTGTGGCATCTACCCAAAAACCAACAAACCATCTTGCAAATAAAGCAATCGAGCAGTGGGAATGCGCATCATTGATACTTGTGATTTTCATGTAGACCTGATTCCAGCTAGGTGGGTTCATGGCAAGGAGATTGTCAATTGTGTTTGAACTAGTACCAACAAGAATATCGTGCAGAAACTGTGCTATATTGCATATGGACGTGCCAAGATTTTTGCATATGAACGTGTTGCATGAATATCACAAGAAATGTCTGCTTGGGTTACTGTGTAAAGCTGTATTTCTGTTTTTTTTTATTTTCCTAGTATGTCAATGTTCATGGTCTCCCCCATGATGAGGCGGAATTTCGCGCCAGACTGCATGGATGTTGCTTCCACAAAGTGGGTAGGCTTTGTTTGTGTCCTTTTATGGAAATGCGAATGCGTAAGAGCTTGCATGGCCCAGAGGTGGACTTGCGGTGACGTAGACACTGCCACACCTTTATATTCAGTTTGGCATGGCCTTCTCCGGCACCGGAACTCTCTGGTTGATATACGTTATATGAAATACGCAGCTTAGGACTTTTGTCTAAGTGTGCTCTGACCTGACAGTTTCTCAATGCACGCAAAGTCATGCCAACTGTGCAGAATGCCGCACCTGAAAACCTCATACAAGCCTCGAGCATCTTCGCACAAAAATGGTGACACTTATTCTATCAACGCCGTCACACTTGCGGTTCAAACATTACCCAGATATCTAGCCAGTTTCGGTATTTCAGTTGGGAACAGCACAAACTCGGAGGCCCTGAGATCCTCACACTCCCCTTATCATCTTTGTTCCATTTCAAAATTTCCCAATGACCAAATGCGACCTTCTAACTGAGTGAGAGCATTAACGGCGTACACCCTTTTATCCCTCTCCAAGTTCAAAGGTTGGCCCGCACCTCCATGTATGCTCCCTCTTGTCAGGAGAATCGGTACTGACCAAGCTGCTCTCCGAGGCGCTGGGCGGCAACTGTTACACTGTAGTGATCGCCACATTGGCCGTGGGCCAGTGGCAGCACAACAAGAACACACTGCGGTACCTGAACCTCATGCAGAAAATTGTCAACTTCCCTGTCAGGAACCACGACAAAGTGAGGGGCTTGTTGCAGCGTGCGGCCCGGAGACACGCACAGGTGATGCGTTTGGGAGATGGACCTGCTGATTGCGTCAGTGGTTTCATTCCCACTTAATCTGTTTTTCTAGATGTGCTTGTTTTGATTAGTATGACATGATTGTTCCAACTTTTTAGGTGATGGTCATGATGCCGATGTACACGAAACTTGCGTGACACAACTCTCTACCCTCATATTGTTGACGTGTGCGGAAATGGCTGTCAGTATTTGTGCAATGTCTATGAATTCCTTTTGTGCCCCTGTATGTACCGTCGCTTGAACTGTCTTTACGCCTGTGTGCACATGCGAGTCCAGTTTATGCACGTATTGAGCGTTTTGGTTTGTGTTAATTGTACTGGCCAGTGCTGTAGGGTTTAACGGTTGTGTCGTGCACTGTTGTATTTGTGCTTCTGGGGGTGGTGGCCTGCTGGGACATGATGTGGTTTGAATGTTGGCCTCAGTTGTTGAACTTGATTCTGCAGACAGTTCTCTCTGCTTGGCTGTGGGTGTCGTGCACGCCCATAGTGGCAAATAGTTTATACAAGGCTAGGGTGTTTGTGCTGGCTATTGGTGGATCCCATGTTATTTGTGTACAAAAGGTCCATTTGCGCAATTCCATTATGTGTTTGATTTTTACGTTTACAACATGAGAATATACGGCACCATTAACCACCAGCCCATTTCAGATGTCGTTGATATGGACTTCCAAACATCAACTCCCCTATCATGTTTATGGTTGAACCAGTTACAGAACCACGTATGAAAATTGTCTGATGCATGAAAACCTTTCACAAATTGATTCGACGCACTACCCTGTGGGCACCAAACCGAACCTCGGTCAACAAAAGTAGTCTTAATTCACGCGTTCTGATCCTTGGTGCCTTGCCTACAGCTTGACTTTATGCGGAAAATGTGATATTTGGAATCGTCAATTGCGGTGTGCTTCATCATACTGTACAATTATCGATCCTTGTCTACGTTGGGTGCGGATGGAGTTGTGATGTTGTACTACAGCGGGCAGAGCACCAATGTTGGAATTCAAGTTCTCAGGAGAGACCCATCCTCATATGATTTTGGTTTTCTGTCAAGTCAGGTTGCCGCGTCAATACAGATATATGATCCACAGTTGAAAACGCTTCCATGTGGACCAAAGATTCGACTGAAAAGTTGTTTGTTTGTTTGCATTCATGTTGCTGTTATGCGTGTTGTCTTTGTTCATGTTGCTGTGTGCAGCTACAAAACGTTATCGCCGCGCTGCGGGACCAGTTGCATCGTCTCCCTGTCAATGCGGGCCCTGCCCAGCTGGCCATGCACCTCACCAAAGCCTCGGACTTGGAGCACAGTCTCATCAAAGGTGCGTTGGTTACCTGATTGCAGAGTCTCAACCAACCTGGTGCTTATCCTTTTATCAGAAGTTGAGGTTGTGATTGGTGGAACTCGGGTGTGGTGCACATACCATCCAGTGCGCAAGTGTGCGCATAGGTTCGTGGAAAAGGTCCCGAGACCCCTGTCAGATTTTCACCGCCAGATGCTGTTGACTTGTTTCTCCAGTTGATCGAAGGTAACCAGTGTCGTTGTAGCATCACCGGCTGAAGGAGAATCTCCCACCAGGGACTCGAACACACACCCTTGGAGTGCGAATGCGCTACTCGACCGTCAAGATCGTCACTGACGATTCCCAGCTTGTGCGAAGCTGGAATGATTTAATTTATAACCAAATTTGAATTCGGTGCGTGTTGGTCATGCGTGATGGGGATGGGTACGTGGTTTCGGAAGGCGTGTTTTGATTTGAGGTGCCTTATTGAGTGTGGGACTGACTGGCCACTCTCCCTCAGTGCCCGATAGGCCTCCTTTTGACATGATGTTGTTCCAAGCCTGGGACGTTGAAGTTTATTGCAGCGTGTGGTTGCGTGTGTCTTCGGCACAGATTCATGGTGTTTTTTTTTATTCTTCATTGTTTTACATTCTTTGTGTACATGTACATTTGTGTTTTCAATACTTATTGACCAACCACCATGCAATCACTTTCATCATCCAACGTTACAACAACGGTGGTTTTGAACAAGAACAAGAGTATGTGCAATCAACAGTTTCGATGTACTGGATGCAGTGACCAGAGCTTGCATACCTGGCTTTGGCGTTTCATTGCCCTTGCCTGGCGGGAATACGGGCATTGCTTTGTTCGATGTTAAGTTGCGTGCTTGCATAAGCATGAGGGAGTTCTGTTTGCAGTCTTGCTTCTAAAAACAAATACAGGGATTTTATTGCACACGGACTGCGCTCGTTGAACAAGAGAGCCAAGCTGACTACCGGCCTACCTACTAATCCAATGTTCTATGTACCATGTGTTATGTACCAGGCTCCATGGATTGTGTAGTATATTCTTGTATCGCGTGCTGTGTGATTTGAGGTCTAAACTGTGTACAGTATGTGGTCATGTGCACCATGCATCATGCTGTCACTGAAGTTTTCCAGTTTGTCTAAGACTACACCTGTGCCAGAGTGTAGTCTAATCAAAGCGTCGTTGCCATTGACCAAGGAACTGAGACGCGCAGCGCACATAGTCCAAGAACGTACACTCTTGGACTATGGGTCAACAGGGATACTGTGGCTATACACACCCTGATCATACTACACATGATGTGTTTGTTTCATACCGACATTAAACACGATATACGTTTGTTCCAAGTGGATTTGCGCAGATCAGCTGGGTATTCCGTTGTGGACGACATGATGCATTCTCCTTAGATGCTGCAATATGTGCTTGGACTTGATTGTTTTGTATTCCTTGCCTTGTGCAGCGCTGGAACTCAGCGCGACACTTTTGTGGTGTCGTGTTTTTCGCTCCGCGCGTTTATGGCACAGGTCAAGTCCCTGTATATACAAAGACATGACCCTTCTCCAATGGGCAGGAAACGGTGACAACTGAGATACATGGAGAATCCTAACAATGCATATTTCATATTTGGAATGCCATGATCCGGTCAACCTTGCGTAGCATATGTTCAAGGAATATGGGCACATGCGCTGACACAAAAACAAATGACCTGCGTGATTCGAGATTACGTGGAGGTTGGGTTGCTGCGATATAGAGCGCGAGGAGCATGTGAGATTGCGGGCGGAGGTGGAGTCCTTGCCAGAGCAGCTGGAGCACAGCCAAGGCGCGGACCCTCTCTTGCTTGGCCAAAAGCAAGAGCCGCAAGCCGCACTTATCAGGAACAAGGAGGAGCAAACCGAGACCACCCAGGAGCTGATTGATCTGGAGGTGATCACATGCATGTACCGGGGAGGGATCGGCTGAATGTGCGACAGGGGGCCAAATCTAGCCACACAGTGGGTGTCGAAGGTTTCGAGACACTGGTAAAGGGAGGACGCTGTCTGTGCCCTGGCTGCACAGTGCAGATCAAAACCACAGCTATATCAGGGGCTCAGGCTTAATAAAGTGTTTGCACTGTGGGGTTTACATGATATCGGATACCAACGCTTCCGAAGAACGGCACTATCGCTACGTAGCCTGAGACAACAGTTCCTCATCCCAGACTTTGGGAGCATGGTTGTAAATGCAGTGAGGTTTAAGGAAGCAGGTGCAGACTCAGGAGGTTCAGCGTGCGTGCCTCGACTCACGGCACAATAGGGGAAGGAGGTTTGTGAGCAGGCTCCTACGTTTGCAGAGCATGGCGTGCTCCGACTTCGCTCTGCTCCCAGAGCTGATTCGTTTATATCATAATCAGGAGAACTGCAAAGGCCTCCTGATTGATGTTGCTATCATCATCTGATGAACAGAACTCACTTTTGTCCTCAGATTTGCATTTTGGTTTGATTTGCATGACTTCAAGGGGTGCAAAGTGTCAAGATCCTGACGGTGTGGACATTCACACGTCTATGTGTCAGATGTAGAGTCCGTGATTGTATTTGAAAAAGAGTGTGCATGCATATCATATCGCATTAACTGTAGATGCGTAACTGTCAGGAGCCCACTTCATGAAAAGGAAATTTGTTCAGTCGGGTGTCAAATTTGAAGTGCATTGGGCGTATTGCACATGTGTAAGCAGAAGATGGAGGAGACTTCAACTGCCTCCACATTTACTGTCGAGGGTCAAAAGCAAGTGATGAATTCACATACCCCGGATGATGAGCTTGCTGTTCACAGAGAACTGTTGCGTTGGTGGCGGTTGCGGTGGTGCTCCAATTTTGTTGTAGGAGGACCACATGAAGACAAAACACGACAAGGAGGAGGCGCACTCAGCGCTGGAGATGAAGCTGAGCATGTTGGAGGCGGAGAAGCTGGAGTGGGATGTTCAAAGTCAAACCTGTGAAAACACCCAGGGGGACGCAGAGCTAAAAGCATTTGATACAAAGGCCAGGGCGGAGCTTGAAACATCCCATTCGGAGGTAGAATCTGCGAACAAGGCACTGGAGAAGGCGGAACAGCAGGTAAGTGTTTGGTTTCTGGTGTGTGCTTGCATTTATCCGGGTTAGTGTATAGGCATTTGGGTGATATCACTTAGTGTGCTGTACGCGCTTGACAGCTAGCTAAAGATTGATGCTGCGGTCTGTCAACAGTTCTCAGTGTACGTAATGTACTTTCACAGCATTGTGTATGTATTGCTCGACCTGATCTGTTTGGAGAAGCTGCTTGGCACGCACAGATTGAGATAATGAAGGAGAAGCTGCGCAGGACGGCCGAGTCCCAAGTAAGGCACTCGCATGTGCATTGCAACAATAAAGATGCTGTTTCTGAATATAACAATGAAAACACTCATCCGTTGACCTTTCCTGGGACAACTGGTCATGGTGTAACCCCCTACCCCCCGGGTTAAACGGCTACGAGCAAGTCCATGCTGATTGTCAAATCTGATGCATCACGTGAGGCTGAGATATCAGCCACCAGGGTAGCGAGCCAAGTTTCGCACCTCCCAATTGCGAAAAACTTTGCCGAACTTATGTACAGCTCGCACATGGCTGGTGATTTGGTTGGTGGAGAGGCGGCTTAATTTTCATGAGGGAGTGAGCTTGAGTCTTGGTGTGGGAGGTGTGCTCGGCCCATAATTTGTAACAGGTCATGCTTTCATTGCGCGTAATCTTTGATAAACAAGTGGTGATACCAACAACCATCATCATGGCTGATGGTTCTGAACAAATGTTGACAAAACGCGCCTGCATAATGAAACCGCAGATTGTTTTTAGGTACAAAGCCAGATGGAGCTACCCTATCACAAGGACAGGCCTTTTCGGCATGTCATCGGTGAATTTTCGCTCAACAGCTAAGATCAGGGAGGTTCTTCCTGGATTCAAAATACTGCTGTCAGTTGATGCTAGGGTCTGCTGAATGTTAAGCATCTCATCGCTACCTTGATAATGTGCTTTTGGATTCAGGCTCATCTCCGATGTTACCCAGGTGAAAGTGCAATATCGCATTAGCTTGGACTGTCCCTGATGAGTCCGTATTTTGTCGCGGAGTGATGCTAGCTCCACAAACGTGGCCATGCATAAACCGCTGTTCTCCGACAGTCTTTTTTCTATGAAATGCCGACACAAAATGGATTGGGTGCAAAGATTAAGGGGAATATTGCAGTTCAAATTTCAGGATTCAAAGTGAATGCTGAGTGCCCGGTATACCAACTGGCAGCTTCTCTGCTTAGCGATTGAAAAACCAACACAACAAGATCACAAACTGATAGCAGTTTCAGTGTTTGACTGAGCTTCTGTAAAACGCATTGCGTTTGCACAGCCACCACATTCCTATATGGATACCATGCTCATCTGTTGATTTTATATTCTTTTTGTTTGAAAGCAAGCTATTCGTACAACATCAAGATATGCATGCTTGATCATGACAATGTTTCTGATTTAGCAAAGTGCCTTCTTAGCTACGTTCTAGCAAGTAGAATGACAACATGAGCATCTCATATTTCACTTACAATTGCATGCCGTACATGCTCACCTGCCCTCCAACGACCTCCGCAGATGAAATCGAGAGTTTATTTCACATGCAGACTGTTCCGATGGGATGGTGTGATGCGTTCTCCCTGGATTATGCAACATGTGTTTCGACAGGTTGAATCCGCAGATTTTTTTCCTGTGCGCGGATAGAACTTAACACACGATTTATTCGACATGGCTCCTGGCGCTTTGCGTAAGGGTCAAGCTCCTACATTTGAATTTAAACGCACAATGGGATATGACCCGTACAAGCTGGGTGGGAATCTCCATCAAATACTCTCAATGTGGAATGCCATAACCTGTCAGTATCAATCCAAGGAATATTGCACCAAGCCTACCACATATCTACAGATGTAAAGTATAGATCCTATAAGCATAGCGCATATGTGTATATGATTTGTACAGGAGCTATAATTTTCGCAACGTAATGGAAGGAACAAACTTTTGTTTTGTATTATTTGGCAATGTCGTTGTTTTGCAGTCCATTTCTTCATAGTGTGCGTGTTTCTGGACTTGTGGACCTCGATTTTTGAATCGAAGAAGCTGCAGCAGACATATGTGGTTGCATATGAGAATATATCCCCATAGGTGCACCAACAAGCAGAGCAGAGTTGGCCGACAACCAACTGCACATCAAACTATCAACGATTTTCTTTCGTGCGAACTCTCATAGATGAGCAGACTATTCTGATGGGGGTGGCGATAATCGTTCGTCTTGGACCACGGATTTTTGACATGATCCCCAGATTTTGTAACGTGTCCTGTGCGCCGATCGA
>NHOP01000570.1:0-14213 GCA_018697155.1 Pyramimonas parkeae | reverse complement strand
AAAAACCGGACAATTGCAGAAAACAACCGGAGCAGCCATAGAAGGAGAACAACAAAGAGGACCGTCATATCCAAAATTCCGAACGCCCATTCAAATATAGCGATCCTACAACATACATACTAGGAACTTGGAAACGGCCTGGTCTCCGAGAAGTCAATCGTCAGAATCCAAGCAACACTATGCATGCAATCAGGAGTGATGTCGTCGATAAACAGCAGCATTGGCAATCGAAAGATCCACATGGACACAGTAGAAGAAGTCTGATTTTGAATGCAACGCCAGACCTTTCATACGTGTCCTCGTCCATTTTGTGTGTGCGCGCGTGTTTCAAGTTTGATGGAAGATGTAGGGCTTCATCAAGAACTGTACACATTTACACTCCATGCATGTCCAATTCGTGCGTTGCAACCGCCGTGCCACACACACAGCCGCGACCACGTAATGCTCGGCACGGCTAGACCTCCAGACCCTACGCACCTGTTCGTTGTAAATCTCACAGAAGGAGGCCCGCATGGTGTGTTGCGTGGCCTCGTCCTCCTCCGCCGCCCGGTACAGTCGATGCAACGCACGCGACACCAGCCCGTCGGAGCTGTGCAGCTCCGCGCCGGGGCACCTGGGACCCCTCCCTGTAGGCCCAAAGAGACTGCACAACATGCCCCCCCAATCCCAACAGGCAAGACGGTCGGAGAGATTGAGGCACGCGACATGATGGCGCAAACACAACCCGTCAGTGACCGCATACTGCTGGTGAAGGTTGAATGCGTTGCCGGCGTTTCGCGCGCAAACGTATTGCATCAGCTGTGGGCACTTCTGGCCGGTGGTTGAATTGGGCAACCAGGTTGTGTGTGGAGAGGAGGAGGACCTGTTCGACACGCGGCTCGTTGAGGTTGCTGCTTGTTTGCATGGTGTAGTGTACGATGTTACGTTCGGAGTGAAGGGGTGCTGTTGACGAGGACCGAGAGCCAGACGGAAAAGTGCACAGCACAAAAGGTGTGTACACAAAATAGCTACTTTTTCTGTGCGTTGATCAATGTGTGAATACTGATATTTTCATCCAAGA
Source organism: Pyramimonas parkeae (assembly GCA_018697155.1). NCBI lineage: Eukaryota > Viridiplantae > Chlorophyta > Pyramimonadophyceae > Pyramimonadales > Pyramimonadaceae > Pyramimonas > Pyramimonas parkeae. Next base: position 13,153 of record NHOP01000570.1, on the reverse strand, counting down.
AGTGGAACAGACATGCGGAGTTTGTTAAATGTGGATATTCACAGGTTGGCAGATTGTTTTGATGGGGATGGTGAGATAAATTCTCATTGGACCACGCAATCTGTGCGTTGACATGATACACTGGAACTTAAGGGTAAATTGTGCAACGATACTCAGGGCGCGATTCTGCTGACACGACTCCCCACTCTTGGGGTAAGGGTGATGGCCACGTATATTCACAGCGAATACATACAACTGGTTGAATACGTGGAATCTGGCAACAGTGACAATAAAGCAACCGGCACCGGCGAATTCGGACCGTTGCTTCCTTATTGTCCTTCCTTGTCGTTCTGGGAAGTGCAACAAAGCACAAGAATTGCAAACAGCTCGCCTCTTGCACGGATGTCAGATTGCGAGCGCACCTGAAGGTCTTGCCGGAGCCTGTCTGCCCAAACGCAAAGACGGTCACAGAGAAGCCTGCCAGAGCTGCATCCACCAGCTCAGCAATGCGGCATGCGTCGAATAGCTCCCCCTGGAACATGCACAACAACCAACCTTGGCTCAGTACCACTTCATGCGAAGTTTCCTGAGAAGGTGTGTTTCGCACCTGTATGTAACAGACTTCTAGAGAAGGAATTCTGCAAGTGTCAGGAGATGCGTTGCACAGAGCAGTTATCCCTCCAAGCAAACTTGGCAAAGTGTTGAAGTTTGACAGGGTCAGTCGCAGCCGTTCGATTGGCACTCGCGTCTAATTTCATACACAATGTAAGCCCTTTAACACATAAAATGCTGAAAAAGGGATATCGGAAATGGTACTTTTGGTTGTACAAAGCGAAGTCCATACAACACCATGGAAGCAAGCAAGGGCAACTGGCACTTCCCAAATACGCACGATATGCAGGATATGAAGGAGCTTGATCCTGCTGCAAGCGCCCCTAGCCCATACGGCCAGGGGCTTACTTGATCTAGACAGACTGTTGTTTAGTGCGTGGAAAGCTCGATGGCTTTTCAAATAACACAGCCGTTTGATGATAGTTTGTAGACTGCCTGAATGACACAATCAATAACTGACACTCCTCTTGAACAAATTGATGTGTTCACGTGGAAAATTGACATGTGGCATGCATTTGGAAAAAATGTAATTCAACCTCAGGTTGCGCACACAAACCCAGTTATGTGCTTGTCGACACATTATACTTGAGTGCGGAGGAGCAGGGACATGGTCATCATAGTCACATGGTTGCATAGTCGACATCAGGTATGGTCTGTGTACAAGAGTAAACTGCTGTACGGGTTTATGCTGTATGGTCTGTGTACAAGAGTACAAGAGTAAACAGCTGCAGACGATTCCAACGCGCTTCAACAGGCATGTTTCCTCAGATTCCAGCCCATGTGCTGCAATGCGATTGCTTGGCTCGGAACATGGATCGCCAGGTGGCCCCAGTGGGTAGGGTTATTGGCGATACACACAAACTCAACATGCCATGGAAGTCAGTCCAAACAGCGTGGTAGTGCGTGCCACCGGAAGATGGCCAAGGCTTGCACTTGCTAGATTCGTCCCTTTCCCACATCATATTCAAACGCAATCTCTCAGTACCTATGTTTTGATCGTAGTCTCTGCACCCATTGAGAGAAAAAAACTCGACTGAGCGATTGAAATGTGCACGAGCGTTGAACATGCAGACGTGCGAACAGGTATTTGTGTTAAAGGTTTCGATAACATAATCGCGTACATCATGACAGCGAACAGCGAACTCCGAAGTGGCAAGGTGCGGGCAGCTAGTGCCTTTTGAACAGAAAAATCCATGCAATATCATGTACGACAGGGTGCACACTGGACATGAGTTTTATTTCATTGAAGGCAAAATATTTAGAACATCATTGTGCATGTTTGGTCAACAGTTTTGGTTCGATTTCATTCCCATAAGTTGCGTCTGATGTAAGCCAAATGTTCCATTCCCATAAGTTGCGTCTGATGTAAGTCAAATGGAAAGCAAAAATCCATCAACTAGACAATCCCACCCAGAAATGTGCGCAACGAATTTGCACTAAATATCATGATCAAACAAATCTTGCAGACACATAACAGTTCTGCGAACAAAATGCACATACCCAAATGGATACATGTGATGGGATACGTCCTCTAATCAATGCGCTGGAATGCAACATTTCAAGAAGCAGCATTTCGAACCTTTACTCGCTTGTACCAAAATAACACCAAACATAGCGAAAATACAAGCGCAGGGACAGTGCGCGGATCTCAACGTCAGGTGCCTCATGATCCTCGCAGGAGCCATCTGCACGCCGAGTGACCTCGAACTGGTATTGTGCGCACAGCTCCGGCATTGGGCACCAAAATACAAGCTCGCTTAGCGGATGACCTGGATGAGTTCGTACGTTTTGTCTTGATAAATCACAAGCAGCTATCCGCACTGTTGATGTAAAGAAGTGCAAAAGTAGTGTACTTCAACATTGCGCGAAACAACTTGAGTGGGGTCCAGTATTCATCCAAACTGTTGCGGTGAGCGTCTCTGAAAAATGCGGATGGTGGACTTGCCACAAACATTGATTGACACGAACCTGTGAGGCAGCAGCATCCAGGCATGCATCGAACTCAAATGCACGAGCCTGTGCGTAGGAGCGGGTACCGGACCTTTCCACCTCCTTCCCCGGGCACACTACCTGAAGCTCAATCGATTCCCGATCCAATGAATGAACGCCAATAGCCTATTTTCAAATACATCGATGTCATTCTCGCTGGCATGAGAACAATCATCTAAAACACAATTGATCGATGGAAGCACTGCATTTATACCAAACATCGCTCAACAGGTTTATGTAATGTCACACCTAGTGACATTTTAATTCCAACTTCTCGAGCTGACATAAGCTTCATCCATTGCATCTGATGCATAAACTTCATCCATTGAGACGCCTCGAGACAAATTTCATCTATTTCAACAGATGAACAACCAAACATTCGCAAGCGCGTCACAACGCTACGTGTCAAAATTCGAAATAGCATTAGAACAAATGATTCGCCATTCTCTCAGCGAATTTCATTCTCGGCTTGTCGGTACCCTGCAATACCTACCAAGCGTAACTGCAAATTGTAAGAAAGTCTTGTTCAATAGGTGAACACATGTTCACCTATTTCTGAATACTAGGCGACTTGGTATGAACACTATTCAAGCATTTGGTAGGGGTTGTGCAGCGTACATCAAGATACGAAAACATAGAGGATATGTGTTGGAACCGTTGACAATTGCATCATCCATGTACACACAAACATAATATTTGCTCAAATGTAGAATTTCAGTGCAGACAATTAGTGATACCTCAACCTAGCGATTCACAAGACGACCCCGCTCGGAATTAATATTCAAGAGTTGGTGTCATGCTTTTTCGCTACAACGGAGGTCTGTGACAAGAATGTTGAACACGATCGATTGTCAACTTGAGACAAAACACAGGCCACAAACAAGGATGAGCAATATCTGCGTTCATGCAAACAGAGAAAGTCTTCACTGAAATACTAGTGTAAACATGATGAATCGATACGATTCATAATTCTTCCATAATCTGAATGACAAACCTAAACGTGTCGACAGAGTTTAACCATCTGTTTCTGGGAGGTCGCAGAGTCTGGATAAAACCCGCCTGCACACGACGACTGGATGTGCTGCAAGTCAGAGCGGGACTATCTGTCCCATCTTGCTCCATCGCGGGTCGTACTCTCACCACCACCTGAACACGGTCTCCCGGATCCGTTTGACGCGGTCCCCCCATCACGTTGGAGGCGATTACGTAACTTCACCGCAGTTCCTCGATGATGCGAGCGCTACTAAAACATTGGAATCTTCTGTCACAGATCTTCACTGTAAAACCAACATTTTGAAATCGAGCTCGTATCGCTCTGCTTAGGACACGACAAACGTTGCGACACTCGTCCGGGGCCGTTTGTGCAGACTGATTTGTGTTCCGCTGGCGGGGGTTGACCGGGTTGAGCCTTGAGCCTGCGCGCTAGTGTCAGTATTCCTGCCGGTTGTGTGCTCGAAACCGTCATCATGCATGGGCGCAGTGAATTGAATTACATGAAAATAGCAGCTACAACGATATGAAGCATCGAATAATCGATCGGATACCAAGAGAAGGACATTACATGCGGCGAATGATATCCAGCCTTGCTGGTTAGGAAATCTTGAGGAGTGATCGGTCTTTTCACACGATTGCGAGCATTCCTCCTGTCCGCTCGAAAGAGAGCGGTTGTAGGGTCGGAAATTTGGCTTGATACGGCCCTTCATACGGCTGCTAGTATTCCGTTTGTATTCTGGAAACAGTGAACCGTCCAGGGTTAGAAATCTAACTTGTCTGGTGCAATTGCGCATATTCCGTTGTTGAGCGTTTAACAGTGAGCCGTCAGGGGGTTGTAAATCTATATTGATTAGTTCAACTCTTCGGTTGTAAACGTTTCGTTTGTATGGGTGGGACAGTGAACAGTCCGGTGCTGGAAATCTAGCTAGATCTTTCCTTTCCTACAATGGCGATCACTTCGTCAGTACGCGCGAAGCTGAACAGTCCAGGCGTTGGAAATTTTGAGGTGAATGAGTGCCTTCCTTTGGTTCCCAGCATTCCGAATTCTGCTCGAAACGGAGTGTCATCCAGGTATAAATTTTGATCAGATGATTTCCTTCATACGATTGTGAACTTCCCGAATTCAACTCGAGACCGGAGGGATGGAAAATAAGAGGTGGATTGGTCCATTTACGCGATCGCAAACATTCCTATTATACTTTCGGACAAATGAGCGGAGAGGTTGGAAATCTAAGGTTGGATTAGCCCTCTGACCTGGTTGCGGGCATTTGGATGCTGGTCGCGAACCACATCGCCATTCTAGAATTGACATCTAGCTTGTTTACAATTTACCCCGTTGAGCGCACAGCTCGAAACCCTAGGTGTCCAGGGTTTTGATTTGAAGGTGATCTCGAATTCCTTGAGATTTGGATCGTTCATTCCGGTTGTACGCTTGAAGCTTCGACCGGGCGAGTGATTGGAAATCTAGACAAAGCAGGTTCACAGTATTCCGAGCATCTCTTCCGGTTGTGTGCTCTGAGGAGAGCCGTCCAAGGATGGATATCTAGACCTGAGTAGATCCCTCCCGGACCACAAGAAAGCCTACGGTTTCATCTGCATTGCATTGAAATAGTCTACGGCCGTTATCGATACTGATCCAACATCGGTAGAATCCCATCCCGTCGATCGCTGCCCAAGCATCAGTAAACCGTTTTCGGTGATACCAAACTCACCCCAGGCAAAAACTCGAAATGGTACATCTTACCTATGTATTCTGCCGCTTGTTTGATAGATTTACCGGAAGAGTGTGTTCACCAGCTTGTGGCAAATATAACGACCAGAAACCGAGAAATGGAACAAGGTCACAAGGGATAGAACACAAACGCAACGCGGCAACCTGCCTTTGTGTCGCTACCTTGGACACATCGGAGCTGCATGCTAGGTCGTAATCGCGTAGCTAAACGCGCTGAACACTTAACCACGTTGGGGCTGCAGGAGGGAGCAAGCGTAGAAGATGTCAAAGCAGCGTTTCGGGCGTTAGCGCTTCAGCACCATCCAGATCGCGTTAAGCACCCGGCGTCACAACACTCGACCAACATACCGGGGGCAGAAGTAGACCCGTCTGCATTCCATCGTATTGCGACTGCTTACCACGCCCTTCTCTCAGACCCGGCTCTTGGTGTGTGGTAATATTTTTCACTCACCGTCCGCTTCTGGCGCTTTGCGTACTTTTGAAAATGTTTCTGACACGACACTTTGCTTTTTTGATATGCAATAAGTTTGAATTTGCAGACCGGAAATCATGCGACTTTAGGAATCTATATTTCAATATTTGAGGTATGTACCGTGAATTTTCAAGTATGATTTCATTTCTTCGTGTGCTGGTCTAGTTCCTAGCTTTGGAATTAGAAGTGAATATTCTACAAGTGACAGGCAAGAATATTCGTCCATTGTGCGCATGCAGGACGATGCACCAGGAGCTTTGATTCTGCGCAGTGTGATCATTTGTACGAGATCAATCCCAATCCAGGTTGGTACGAGGCCTGGAAAAGCAGCCAGTTCCGAAGACAGGCAAACAATCTTAAGCTTGGTCTCGTGCTATTAAGTGTGACTGGAGCGTTCGTCATTATGGCGTCGTAAGTTCCTTGTTCATTTCAACTGAAAACCGGCTTTGTTCTGTTACAGTGTTGTTGAACTGACCAATCATGTGATGATTAGTGCACGACACAAAATAAAATGAGCGCTGTCAGTAAGATGCAAGCCTATTTCATCGAGGACCCAAAACAAGGTTCAGAACCTCAAAGCACTTCGTTGCAGCGCGTGTAATTGGAAAGCAGAATTAGTGTGTCTGATTCCATTCTGATTTGTGCTGATTGTGGTTTCACTCGTCCATTCTGCAACCAGGTTTCCAGTGTTTTTGGGAATCGCAATCCAGAGTTGTAAATTTGCGTCAATGATGAAAATTGTGTTAACGGATGGAATCCAATGGTGAGGGTACATACACTTTGCAGAGGTATGGGTAAAAGGCGAGTCAAGGGTAGTTCGCATGGACCTCAACATAGACATGATGACTAGGAGTACCAGTTACTTGAAGACAAGTGCTATTGCAAGAATCTTGGTGCGTTTCGAATGGATCGAATGGACCTGAAAGTCTGACTGCAGATTTTCCCCTGCTTCAGTTGTTTATCATCGTTGTGAACCAATAATAGCTTATGAAGAACTCGGAGCACATGTTGTCACAGTCTACTTCCAACCGTGTGTATTTTGAGGAGTTTGTAATTTTGTCTTGGAGGAGACGAACCAGTGTTCACAACAAACAGGGACGGACTCAAGGCCTACCTTAGGGACTCATACGATAGCATGATGCGTACCTGATTTGTGTTTCAACAAGTCCTGAAGCCGAAACTATGCTTTCTTCCTGTAGAAGACTCTCAGCCCCTGCGTCAGCATTCGAATCATGCAATTCGTGCGGAATTGAACCTCACTTGCTGGTCAACGCAACAACATGGACATTTCTATAAACCTCCTTGGGTATGCCGTTGTGTGTGCAAGCATACCCTCCGCACATTTTGTTTCATTCCATCATTGCAATATGAGAAGGGTATTGTAGTTTGCGCAGGAACCATGTCAACCACACCAGAGTTGTCCGCATGCCCGAGTCCCTCAGGTTCATCGAATCAGAGCCCGATGCCCAGTCCACGGGCAAGGATGCAGCATCAACCGGCTTGGGTGAAGCCAAGTCCTGACTGGATCCACTGCGTACTCATCGCCTCCCGTCGCGGTTTGAATGTTCTCTTCCAGCGCTTTTATCTTCCAGGGTGCGCTCCTGTTCGCATGGTGTGAAAAGTCACGGTGGCGATCCTGATTCTTCTTCCATTCAAATGTTTCGGAGTCAGGATTCGCATACTTCGGCGTGTGTCCCCAGGCTTCGCGGCCTGATCATATTTGCAGCAAGCTCCGCAAATGAGCTGTTTGATTTAGCACATGCCTAGGGATGGGAGGATCCAAACTTGCGTGACGCAAGAAGCGGTGAAGGCTTGAGCAAATGAGTGAGAGATCGTGCTGTGGATGATCTGGTTATGAGTTATGTTGCAGCGGGGAGGCGGCATCGGATTCGTTGCGGCTGAAGTGGATGGAGGCGCTGCATCGAGCCTGTGCAAGCGACATCCCCACGGCCACGGAGGGCAGCCCCTTTGTGGCGCGCTACGAGTACGGTGCCCATGATGGCAGAGCTGACATGATGAAGCAGCTAGGGCCCTGCAAGCATTTCCTTGGTGGTTATGGGTTGTTGATATATGAAATGTGCAATGATATTTACCCTTGCCAGCTGCATAGGATGCCACATCGACTACTTCAACAGGTGTATTCCATGACCTCACAATATCACTCCAAGGAACAGTGCGCCAAGCCTTCCACATTTATCCCGATACAAAATCAAGGTCCTGAAAGATGCCCCAGAGGATCAGAACTAAAGTCCTAGCAGAGACTTGTCATGCACACCCGAGCAACCACCTTGACAGCATGCTTGTGTGGCAAAGCGATCTCTCCATGACGGTGCTCTAATGTAAGCTCCTGCTGCTGGCTTGCCTCCAGGGGTGTGTATTCGAGACACATTACATGACCGCCGCATTAAAATGTATTGACAGATAATCAATACATTTTCATGAGAGCCAGAAGCTGACATGGAGCAACCCGTCACCTGTCAGCAAGTGCTTGAAAGCTTCTTACTCCTGAATTTTCAAGCCCGATCACCTCAATCATGGAATTCACAACCCGTGCTACTAGTATCTTGAAAGAATATCAAGCCGAGTTGTTGATTAAGTTGACACACGCTCATAAACCACACGTCGTGCCGGATGGATTGAACCGATGTATGCACAGACAATGTTGTTTTTTTGTGACATGTGTGTACATTGGAACCGTATATGCATGTACATATGTATACAGATACATATCGTGTACATTATATATAGGGTTACCTGTGCATGGATAGAACTCAGCATGCGATTCAATTTATATGGCTGCCTGCCCTTTGGGGCAGACATGTGAGCGAGAAGGTTGCTCAGATGTGCATGACAGCGTCCTTTAGGGGACTTCGCTTTTGGTCCTTTGGGGCGCATCTTGCAGTATCCTTATCTAACATCTGTAGATATTTAGTAGGCTTGGCACACTGTTCCTTGCGGGGATATTGCCAGGTTATGGAATTCCATGGTGAGATTAGTTGATGTGGCTTCTCTGCCAGCTGGTGAGGGTCATATTCCATTACATATATACGTACTGGAAAATGACCCCTACAAGCTCGATCCATCCCTAGATGTATAAAAGGGGACATGACCCTTACCATAAGGGCGGGGAGCCATGTCAAGTGAATCGCGCGCTAAGTTCTACCGTTGCAAAAGGTAGAATTTAGCGCGGTCAACTTCGTAATCCGTGTATCGTGTCAACACACCGATAGCGTGGTCCAAGGAGAACGCATCTCACCAACCTCATCCAGATAGTGCTGACCCGTGAAAATCCATATGAAACAAACTCCTAGTCTGTATCATATACAGTCGGTTGCCGGCGTGTGAGCGCTGCTTGTTGACACATCTCCGAGGATTTGTTCACAGTGGTAGTCGAGCATGCCTGCCCCAGCTCTTGGATGAAGAAATCAGTGTTTGCACTTCAATGAAGGCACATGAAACAAAAATGAAAACATTCTTGTGTAATACATAACACAAGATCGCTACGTTACCTTCGACACTGTGTACCACCTGCAGGTTTTCCCGCAAACCCCGCATACATGTGTGTATGTATAAATACATATAGGGATGCATCGATCTGTCCTAGTTTGCGTTTGAGTTCATGCGGTTTGTGAGTTAATATGAGCTCAAACATAGACTATACCTGCTACTCTTGTTGGGCACATCTTGGCATATCCTGTGACTTCCATGAATGAAGTGATTCAGCTTTAATGTGAAATAGAAATAAGTTTTTGCACACTGCCTGACAGACGATGGGGTTTGGTTGGGTCGATCCCTGGGTTTTTTTCTGGGAATGCTGTCATTTTGGTTTGTATAAGGTTGTCGTGCAGCGCCTCTTGGATGCACACCCCAGTTGGTGCACCAGCAGCTGCAGCGTGCATTTGAGCCTGGTCTTGGATGGATCACCTTGCCACAGTAGCATGTGGACAAGGAGTTTGCTTGGATATGCATGACAGCGTCCCTGCGGGGACTTTGCGCTACAGTAGAAATACGTTTTGGCGCACTTACTAACAGACGATGGGTTCGGTAATGTTGATCTCTTGATTTACTGTCATTTTAGTCTGTAAGCGGTAACCGTTCATCTTGGATGCACACTCTTGGAAGTGTACCTGAAGCTGTAGCGTGCATGTGATTTTGGTCTTGGAGTGATCACTCCGCCACATAAGCATGTGCTCAAGGTGGTTGCTTGGGTGTGCATGACAGCATCTTGCGGGGACTTTGGTTTTGAACATGTAGAGCGCATCTTATAGGATGTATATAATAAGGAGTCAGTAGGTATGGAGCAAAGAAAGAACATTATTCGCAGCGACAACTCGATTTGCGAGGGAATATGTAATGAATGCTGTAAAACAAAGATCCTAGCCTTTTTATGAACTGAATTACTTAGCTTCAAACACAACATTCACCCATCATTCTGTACACTTAAGATTTATAATTCATGACCTTGAATGAACGTTGAACTGGGCTTGATGGGGCATTGTTTATCGAAAACAAGATTCAGTCATGGTATAATTTTTCCCACCATTGGGAACGTCATTGTTGCCGGAGGGAATATCATCTTGCTCTTGGATAGTGCTTAGAATTCGTTCATTGCAACGGTGCGCAGCTGTGGATGTCCTCAGATATACCCGTGTTGAGTATTTCTTGTGCAGGGGGAACCAAATTGTGTGGATGGTGGTGGGAGGTGTGGTGCTTTTCATAGCTGGCTCAGGCGTCTACAACGAAATCACATGTAAGTATGTGATCAGTGATGTTTTTACACGGCATTCGGTTTTGTTTTGAGTTTGGTCACAATTTGATCATGGTAGTGGTTATGAATGCTTTTAGGTCTTGTACAAGTACTTATTGCTACCACTACCAGTGTGGACACGGTTCCGAAGCCAGTAGGGTGTGCAGACATGTCTTTTGGTATGTGCTTGTCATGTTATGCCGGGCGGACATCTGGTGTTCCCCAATCCTTATCACTGTCCAGTATTTGTAGCGGTTTTTTATCCTTGTTTTGAACATTGATCCGTCACTTTCTGGTGGCTCTGGACTGCAAAGTAACATTCCAGACTACTGTCTGGAAATGGCTGGGAAGCAATTGCCGTTAGGGCACAACTAGTGTTGCAGTTTTTGGCACGTCGTTGAAAGGTCAACTTTCAAATAATTACCCGTGTTTTTTCTTGTACAGTCTTGAATCCTATCCACAATTTGGTTTCAGGTGCTTTCTGTTTAAGATATGTACACAAGCTATTTCGAAAGTGGAAGCAGATAGTTGATTGGCCACTATTCGTGTCAAATAAAATAGAATGTCATGTGAAATTGCAAGCATGATTTGTTGCACAGGATGCAGGTGAAGATTAACAGGTTTGTCGACAGTGTTCATGATACTCCTTTTCGTGTACTCCGGTTGCTTTTAAAACTCCCCTCTAGGGATCCCGAGATTCACCGTTTCGAAGTGTATTCTGAAGGATCAAGAAGGATCTTTAATGTCAGAATTTCCCAACCGATGGCTTCCGGTTCTACGACTTGAACAGCATCGAAGGAAGATTGACAATTGACAGACTCGTCATGAGAGCAGGCTCTATGTAAAGCACAGCGCACTTTGTGTCGTCTTGGGACCCGTGTTGAATAATGCAGGTATGGCACAAACACGTAACATGCGTAGGCATGATCAGATACTTGCGAGGGTAAGTAAAGAGAGGTTACTTTACATCAATGGAGTATGCATTTGCTATTGCATCAAATTGCTGATTCATGGCCCCGGATGCAATGATGACAGTGGCTGAGGCGCTGACCACCCTTTCTGGGGTATTGAAGCTGGTATTCAAGAGCAGTCTGGCCACCGAGAGCCTGGCTGTGATGAACATCGGCAAGATATGCTTGGCAGTTGACCAGATGATATTTGCGGTACGCTCCTTATGCTTCAGTTGGTGTGTATGGACCATGATTTTCATATCTACTATGCGATGCTGTGGGACTTAGTGTGTCTTGTTCGGCCGTGATTATGTTCCCAATGCACGTGTCCGGAAATATGGGACGTACCCCCTGTCCACTAGCCTCATCAAAGGAAATCGTGGGTGTCTTGTGCTACGATGAAAATGCATGTCCTGGTATGGCTATGGTATGTACAATGACATATACGGCCCTACAAACTGGAAGGGAAGCCATGGCAACGAAGTCATGCGCGAGAGACTATCGCTGAACCATGCCTACCGTTGTGCATGTGCATGCAATAGCGGGAGAAAATCTTCAGTCCAATTAGCAACTCAATATTGATGAACCTTTATCATTGAGAAGCTAGCAGGACTGCATTTATGATGTTTTGCGTATGAGAAAGTGTTTGCGTAGTTTTTTATCAGGTTTAAACAGGTTTGATGTTTGAGTGGGCCGTTTGTCTTTACATGCAGGGTCAGCTAGATAGACTTGACGTGGATGGGATCTACAAATCAATCAAACTGAAGGCCATCGCGAAGTAACCAGCCCACCATACAAGTCGGCAGCACGTGATATGGAGTCCATGAGCACCGAACTTGGTTCAAAGTCTTGCCATGAATTTCCCATGGCAACATGAGAAAGGCAAAATATACCTGAAACATTCTACTGAATATCTGGTCACTCGCCGAGCTCGCTTCTCTCATTTGTCGCGACACAGTTTTTGATTATGCTGTGCAAGCGCAAAAGGCACTGCAATGAATCATGTATGGTTCAGCACAAATGTTTTTTAAGGACTACTTGTCCTACGTGATACATATAGTGCTTGCATCAATCTGTGTCGCACCGTTAACGGATTAGAATATGTTAGTGGTGTTTGCTCACTGACATATGAGCGCATTTTCATACTTCTGAGATCTCTGAATACAGGATCACCTGGAGAATATTCACGAGGAAGGATTGAAATGAACTATTCGGTATTGATTCTTGGTCATTGGCTAACATGCCCAACACATGCCCAAAAGCCAGCACGAGCATTTCTTTTGACTGAAAAAAAATAGTCAAGGATACTTTTGATACAACAAAGATGGTGTATTTGAAATCATCTGCCCGGTATGTGTTTTTTGCCATCGCAAGTCAAGCCTTCCCCACGTTTGCACTGAAGTCGTGCACCTGCATGTTTATCTTCTAACCACATATCTTTGTGGACAAACTATCATGAAACATACCTTCTGTCTAGAACACCAGTTCATTTTCTTCACAGCTCAGTTGGGGTGTGCAAATGTGCTTGATCCCCCACAACGAGAGGAAATTGCCTTCAAGGAGAACAAACATCATACTATCACACAACCGCATAAGGTTTGTGTGCGTGTGGGAGAAAGAAGGATAGAGTGTGAGTGTACATTTTTATTGTGAAGAGCATGTAAATGCCCCCCCCCCCC
>NHOP01000569.1:0-14222 GCA_018697155.1 Pyramimonas parkeae | reverse complement strand
ACACATACATTATATTGTATACATATGCACTAAGGTGACCTTGTGCAACGACAGAACTTAGCGCGCGTTCAGTTGACATGGCTCCTCGCCCTTGTGGTACGGGTCATGTCCCCATATATGTATATATACCTGGCGTCCGCAGCAGGAGATTACATTCCAACCCAGCCCGGAGCGATCACTGCGCCACATACGCATGCGATAAAAGCGATCGCTCGGTCATGCACGGCAGTATCCGCGCTGGGAAATGGCAGTGGATCCTGTGGGACCCATTTTCCAGGATCCATGCTGTGCACCGCACGCATATAGCGGGTGTAGTGCACTTTTCCACGCATTAGGAGCATGCGTGTATGGAGTCAAAGTTTTTTATGAAGGTATGGGGCATACATGAACATGGGTCTTGCCCACTGGGCGGGAAGCCATGCAGACCGAGTCACATGGCAAATTCCATCACTGTACAAGGGAATCATCAAGATACGCATGCTGCGCCAAAATGCACATCACACATAATCCATGGAGATGTATCTCGTCATCCCCGTCAAAATACCCTGCTGATCTTTGCATATCCATACACAACAGTTGGTATTTTTTGAAACAAACAGGATACAATAGGACAACCTGTGTGGGAGCCTTGTAGCTCCCCCCCCCCTTCTGGGAATGCGTCAACACAAAATTCATACATACATGACTATTGGGTAGGGATCATCTCCCTGTGTACACACACAGAAGCGTGTGAGCAAGTTGGTCGCCAGGGCACGCAAGAGAATGTGGCCACGGGTGCTGTGCTACATGAGCGTGTCTAGCACATTCTATGCACTTAATCTGTACATTCACATCTCACCTTTGAGTGACATTATGAGGCTTTGGAACTCTGTTGTGTTCCGAGTTGATGTAGCTTCCCAACCAGTATGCAAGGGTGATGTCCCATCACGCAACATATACACATGGTTCCAATTTCGCCATGGGACAAAACATCCTTCTTTTCCTTTGCAAATGCGATTTGTGTAACGAATTCAGTCACAGATAGATCCAGTTGACTGCAGCTGACATTCTTGGAGGCTGCAATGGATTATGACTTTGTGAACAATGGATTATGACTTTGTGAACAATGGATTATGACTTTATGAACAATGGATTATGACTTTGTGAACAATGGATTATGACTTTGTGAACAATGGATTGTGACTTTGTGAACAATGGATTATGACGTTGTGAACAATGGATTATGACTTTGTGAACAATGGATTATGACTTTGTGAACAATGGATTATGACTTTGTGAACAATGGATTATGACTTTGTGAACAATGGATTATGACTTTGTGAACAAAAGCAACCAACGAGCAACGCACATGGATCAGCTACGAACCGCAGCATGGTGATGACGACACAAAGTCTGATTCGTATGGATATGAATATCAGAGAATGATTTCATCAGAGATCAAAGGACACCTCTTCTTGGATTCTGGATTGCTTGTTTGGCCCCATTAAGTGGATTTTCCAGAACCCTTGTGAAGTAGCAGAAAATATATAGTCTCACAGCCGTCATGGCTGCCCGCTCAGAAGAGTGGGCAGGAATTATTTCCCAGCATACACATGTAATACCAGAATATTGCTCAAACTCAACACATTCCCACCATTATAGAAGGGAAACCTGTTTACCATACGATTTCGCGGATCAGTATTCAGTGTGATAGGCATTTACTACAAAATCATATGTAACCCATCACCATATCCTGTTGCTAACATCAACTGTACGTACGCAGGATTGGTTTGTGAATGGAATGTGTTTTCATGTCCAGATATACAAGTTTGAGTACTAGTCACGATCAAGTTTTGGCAGCTGTCCATCAAGCCATGATGCAGGACCAAATTCAAAACTGATCGAAAACAATCTGGGACCCCTGTTTCATGACAACAGCGGTCCCAGATCATTTTGGCCAAACGTACCATGGGAATTTACAGTTCTGGACCTATAATACAGCGTGGAGGTCAGGGGCTTCTAGCCTGTACAAAATCATTCGCACGATACTGGAGGCAGTTTTTGTATTGTCAAAGTTGCATAGTATCGGTTTGCGTGACTACAAGTATCCTGAAAGATGTGTGCAACCACATTATGAACGCGATTGTACTTCTGCAAATGCACAAGAACTATGCCGTCCTCTTAGAGATGTTGCAGTAAAAGCAATATCTCAGAACCAGCTATTGTTCCTTAAGAAAATGATTTGCGCATAAACATTCGGTTAGCATATTAAAGGTTTGAAGCGATAAAGTTTGTTACCGTGACCACAGTTCAAAAGTATGCAGCGACGGTGCTATTGCATTTCTCGGGAACGTAAAAACCCTTACTGGCTGGTGCACACTTTCAGTCGTAAGCAAGTCAGGCAACGATCAGTCGTTGCAAAATCATGGGGGGAATCCTACGCTCACCTCGATTGTGGTTGGCGATAAATCCTACAGAATCGTGACGGAAAAGGCGAAGGGAACGAAAGTGTATGCTACTGATAAGGCGCGAGTGGTGAAGCGACCAGGACGGGGATCCGAAACTGTTAAAACCCCCCTGTAGTCGCGTGTGCGGCGTGCACTGAGTCCTTTCATATTGTTGTTCGAGCTTGGAGTATATTTAAGTGGGCGAGTGGACGCGGACAATAGTGACAAACACTCGGTGAGGAGAGTCGTTTTGGGTTAATTGCATCAATTGGTACGGGCATCACACCTACCTACAATGGAAATATTTTGGTTGACAGTGTTTAGGTGACATCATGCAACTATCCACTGTGCATGATGGATGCTAGCAATATTCGTGCACCCGGACCATCATGTCCTATCGGTTGCGATTGAAACTACCGATGTGCCCTTCACATACCAAGACGGTGTTGTTTAATACCGGAAAGGGATGGATTCAAGGCACGAGTATTTTGTCTGTGATAAAGGCGGTACTTCATTCTGTGTGGGAGAACTAGTTATTTGCGAGCGAATTTCTCCACCTGGAAACTCGAGAACGATGGCATGAAGCGCGTCGCTCCTAATAGGCCCATAGATTAGGCCAGTCACCAACCGACAAAACACCAGGGTTGATCGTGTATTCATTCTGAGTGTGATTTACAAAGGGGGCTAGCCAGCTCATCAAGGACCAACATTTAACGCTAGTGTAGTGTCCATCGACACATCCTGTGGCCTCGACAGAAACACAGGGGATGTAAAAAAACACAATGCTCGCCCTCAGGTTAGCCTGTGCACCAACGAGCAGGCTTCGAGACCGGCACCTGCATCTCGCGCTCTGTACGCAAACGACACGCCGGATACACATTCGTAGAAGCAAATTATCAGCAGCAAGGATCCATGCAAGCGCATATGCCCGCATCGAGTCGATTCGCAAGCGTTTATCGTTCACCTTCTCGGTGAGAACACAATTTTGGTTGTACGCTTCTGGAGAAATCGATAACCCCTTTACTTTAATGTCGGGTGTAATATGGTTTCAAACAAGCGTGGGGTTTTTATTCATATATGCATTTAGATGCTGATCAAGCGCACATTGGTTGATATCAAGGTGCTGCGGCAAGTCACCTCATTGTAACGACTTCAACTTCTGCCGAGTAGCTAGTAGATTCGTGTGTCCAGTGATTCCGCCGAGCGCCTGGTGTTTGGTGAACGTGCATGCGAGATCCGTGCAATTTTTGCGGACAATAGGCATGAGCAACAGCATGCTGTTTCCATACGGGTTGCTCATACAGGCAAGATGAACGAGATACATGCGTGAAGCAAAGCGCTCGAAGACTTGTCCCTGCTACGCGTGGTCAGAGGTGGGCGTACCACAGATTGTCAGCTGAATCGCGTATCGTGTTTATTATTGAATCATGTATTCCGCAAAAGGCATGTGTTTTGACTAACAATTACCAACGATTATTGCTTGTATTCGTTTTCATACCTGTCCCAACACGTCTAAATGTCCACCTGCGTGTATTCTACCTTGATTTTTAGGGTTAGGGTTGGGGAGATGTGTGCATTGGTCGCTCACCGTTGTACACGGATATGCGCATGATATTATACGGTATGTATTGTGGGAAATATTATGGTATGACATTTTTTGTTGCACGGTGATATGGTATAAGGTATTATTGTCTCAAGAGTCTTGTTGACGTTTATTTCCTGAAGGTCTTCTGTGAATCTTGTAGCTCATGTTCATGAAACAATGATGTCAGTGCAATTTACAACAGGTTTTCACCCATTCGCATATATGCCGAGAATTCTTCGGTGGATTCATCCTTGGACTCGGAGTATGGTGAGTCTCGCAGTTGCATTCCGATATCCACCAAGGACATTGTACGTTGGTGTTGGACCTTCATGAGAATTGAACCAATATGTTCTGTGTCACAGTTGCTTGGCATTGAGCCAGTCATAATGGTCTAACAGTTCTGAAAACTAGAGCATGCATGAATATGATGCAAAATCATTCTGATCGCTCTGCGCAATTTTGTCTGGATGAAACTTTTCACAAGTGCACAGTGTTGCACCGGCACATTCATTGGGCCACCTTGTTGGTGCTTCATTCATTACACTCCTTCGTTCTCAGGATTTTGGAATGTAACCCTTTTTTCAAGGCACATGTCATAATTGATTGCACATGTGTTAATGGCATGCCTCTGCAGATAAGCTATTGAGGCTGATTGACAACATATAGGTCGGCTGTGTGAACTGGTAGAAGAACATCATTGCGTGGAATATACTTTCAATTGCAATGGTCAATATACACACCAATTTTACAAACAAAATTATGCTGAACCATCTCGAGCAAATTGAGTCTCCAGAGATGATAAATGATTTGCGACACATGCATCACTGCAGGCGATGTTGACGAGGTGAACGCTCAGCTCCCGTTTGAACATGCATTTCAGACGGAGTTCTTGGAGAAGTATTGGCAGAAGCGCCCTTTAGTTATCAGACGGGCTGTCCCTGACTTTGTTAGCCCTGTAGAACCCGAGGAACTGGCGGGGCTGGCGTGCGAGGACGGTGCCAACACTCGACTTATTCTGGAGAAGGGTGGCAAGCAACCCTGGGAGCTGGTGCGTCCATCCATGACCTAGTATTTGGTTTTTGGATATTACAGAGTAGGGGCCTTCAGCCTATACCCGAATTGTCGTACCTGAGCAATTGTCGGATTTTCTCAAAGTTGTGGGCTTACACCCCGATCAGAGACAGGTTTATGATGTTGCTGTTTTAGCGCTTCAGTCAATTCTCAGTTCCTGTTCATATTGTGATTTTTGTAAATGCTGGACATCAATGTACCGGGTGCAACTCCCTGTGTGGTATGCTATTGCTCGGCTAGTGGCGTTTTGTCAGGCATGTGAGCTTGTAGATTCACTTGGATGGGATAAGTAGGCCTGGACAATTGCTAGTCAGGCGCAAGACGTCACCAGGTATGAACCACCTGTATATGTGCATGCTTTATCATTTTGAAGGCGAATTCATCAGTTCCCAACTGTCATTCCAGACAAGGTTAGCTTGTGCCTGCGCAAAAAATTGCCTTGTATGCATACGGATTTCCATGTTATCGAATCCGTTATTGTTGTGGACTTTCTTTCCCTGATTTGTTTCCAGAATTCGGTGGAGGATGGACTCCAGGGTAGTATTTGAATTTTTTCCCGACACCTTGAGTGTCAAAAAATATCAAGGGATTGGAATGTCTGTTTTCAGGGTGCCGAAGCGTCGTGTCTCTTCTTATTTCCGATAATACTGTCAGGTTGCTTGCTATGTCATGAACAGTTGCAGTCAAGGTTTATGTGGGGAGAGTGCGCAGCGCTACGGCCCCTTTGAAGATCGCGACTTTGAAACCCTGCCAAAGACGCACTACACGTTGCTGGTTCAGGGCGTGGATCGCCAAGTGCCTCAAGTGGCTGATTTGCTGGACCTGTTCCCTTTCATTCCAAGGTGCGGCGTGCTGCATCAAAGCACTTGCGCGTACTGTGGCCCTGACTGGGCGACTGGAACGTGCGAATGATGATTCCAGAGTCTTTGCGCATGCTCACATGAAGCATCATGGTTATTCTCTTCTGTACTTTGGGAAGATTCTAATCAGCAGAGGTAATATGACTAGCCATACGGACTGCTGTGATCAACTAATGGTTCAGGCTACCTCATACTTGTCCAAATTTATTTGTCCACATCTACTTGTTCATGGTACAAGATTATGCAGAAGGCTTCGTATCTTCGCGAGCGTGTAGCTTCAAGTATGTACCGTATTGAAAATCTCGTATCATACTGAAGAAGACATACCACCCAGCAGCGCGTATTGTTCAGCATACCGCTGGTGGCCACACTTGCCTACAGGCCCAATGCTATCGTGTTCTGCAATTTACATATATTCACCCATGGTCGCCTGGTTCATAGGGCTTCGACTTGAAGTACGGTTGCTCGCCTCAGTTGTTGCCTCAGCTAATGATTCATCAAAGGCCAGGATGGATGGCAGGTTATCTTCGATTGGCATGTGATCATTCCAATCGCCTTAAAACAATCATCATGAAATCTGGTTGTTCAAAATCGTCATACACTCATAGCATATCCACAGAACCAGCCAGGCAACATTTCAGTTGTTCAGCAATTGCTGTCACCGCTCACTCATAGGATGTGACCCTGTGATAATTGCTATTGACCTCGCCAGCATATCCACTGGATGATGAGCCACTGTCACGGCAGAAATTTCCCATACTGAATCTAGGATCCTTATAGGCACTGCAGCCTAGAAGGATCCCAAGAAGTCAATTTTGAAGCTTGGCAAGAGGAGCCATATGAGATACATTTGAGGAAAACCTACTGTCATGGTGTTTTCCGAAGAAGTGCACAACCATAGCATGAAAGCAGTTTGTTGTTGATAGTTCTCTGTGTCATAGCCACATTTGATGCGCCAACCCTTGCACCCGCTAGTGTTTGTTGCCGGGTGGACCTGTCACCATGAATTTGCACCTCGACAAGTCATAGTTCGTTCAATGGATCCTTGCCAGGTGGCGATTTGCTGACATCATGATCAGCTACAGCCCTGAAGGTGGCAGCGTCGGTGCCCACAGCGATAACTACGACGTCTTTCTATTGCAGGTACTTGCGTCAATTCCTCTTGAATCTGCTGTAATGTGTGTGGTTTGATTGCCCCTTGGTATGACCAGTCTCATTCCTGGACACTAACCGTCGAGCCTCATGTGGATTGTGAACTGGTGGTTTTGGAGCAAATCTGGACAACACTCTGGATTCGAACCTGCAACCTTGTGAATCAGTGTCCATTGCTCCACTATTGCTTGTTCACGTAGCTGTGTAAAGTGCTTGGACCAGTACGGGTAGATTGTTCTATGAGTGGGTGTTGAATCTGTAGGTATCGTTTCCGTCAAGAGTGCATGAGTTGCCATGGTTTTCCATGTGAGGATCAGATTCTTGCCCTTGTAAGGTCCATCACTCATCCCACGCAACTGATAGAGGAATGGTCCTTCCTGGCCACTGAGTCGGATTTGAGCTCTTTTTTGTACAGACTCTTGTCAATTGAAGTCATCGGATTGTGATGCGCCATACGATTACCGATGTTGTTCACCTGGAGGTACTAAGCAGGACGTGTTGTGGATGTGCTAGCTTGTCACACCCAAAGCAGGTTGCTGCGAATTTCTGCAATTCTACAGTCCCTTGACAGTAGCTCAGTTGGTATAGCGTCATTCTGCTAACCCCATGGATGTAGGTTCAAGTTCACGTCAAGCACATTCTCACACCCACTGGCGAAGTGTTCCTTCTCGCCATCCTGATTGGCAGTACACCATCGGACTCATTTGACAAAGATTGAAAGTAAACATGGCGGTTGGGAGAGATTTGGATCAGCCATGATCCATGAATCTTGAGATACAGTCATGAAGCTGCATGAGTCTTTTGTGGAGAAATAGAACGCGCCCATGGCTGAGAGGAAGAATTGAAATCTGTTGTCATTCTCCCATGTTCATCGCACTCCGACAACAACATCAGTAGATGCGCACTACGAGCTCAACGTTTAAGATGATGCTTGGGTTGCGCAGTGTCAATGCTAGAATTCGCGAGGCACATGTGCTGTAAGCTCTTTGGGTTGGTGTCTGAGCCATGTCCACATAGGCATCCCATCAGCTACCGCTCCTGACCCAAAAAGCATGCTCTACAACACGTCGTCAATTCTGCAGTTTAGGGTTTAGGGTAGAAGGAGGTTCCCAAGGCCGCCTGCTGTGTGCTGCGGCGCGAGGCTGCTTCTTCCAGGCCCATGGGCCCAAGTCCTGGTCCATCTCGAGTGATGCCAAGTACAACCCGGATGACCCGGAGGCGCACGAGGAGGGCCCCATGGTGCGCATCTTGAAACACTGGCAGCCATGCGCACGGCGCGTGCTGCAGCCTGGGGACATGCTCTACCTGCCCCCAAGGGTCGGGCACCACGGCGTTGCGCTTAGCCGCGGACTCACTTTCAGCATAGGGTGCCTCGCCCCAAAAGACCAGGCGCGCACGCATCCAAGCATGTGGGTGTTGTGTATGCGCTTGCATATTCCATGCATACGCGGTGTGTTTTCGATGTGCTGGTGATGTTGGAATAAGAGCTTCATCCTTGGAAATGCATGGAGTGCGTTAAACCAGTGCCTGTTAATTCGCCCTGTAGAGTCTCAATGGATCAGGATTCTCAGAAACTCTTGCAAGTGCATAGTTCGACAATAATTTGTCATCATAATTTCAGTTTATATGAAATCGTTCTTCCCTATGGTTGAGTTGCAAGATTCTAATCAAATGGCTTGTGCCTTGCTTTTTGTAGGTGTACACATGTACATACATAAGAAATCTGAGGTGCACCAACAAGCAGAGGTTACGGGCTGGCAACCGACTGCATATGAAAAAATCAAACTGTTGATCTTGTATAGAGTTCATGGAGATCAGCAAACTGTCCTGATGAGGATGCTTCGATCAGTTAATGGTTCATGCAACATGTGTCTTGACTTAATACACGGATGATGAAAGTATCTTTGTGCAACAGAGCGTAGAGTGCTGCTCCCGTCCTTTGGATTCAGGATATGTCCCTTCACATGTGTATATGGACATGTATACACTTACACCTATCAAGGGACATAACCTTAATCTACAGGACATATGTTTGCTCTCAAACCCACCAATGCTTTGTGGATGCTCGCTCTCTATATGCCAAAGTGGGTAGAAATCAAAAATCAACAGTAAGGAAGATGTAAGCAGGCAACATGTTTTTCCCATTGAAAACCTGCAAACAGATGTCCTGCACTGATTTTCTTTGGCACCAGCCAAATCTTCAGCAGTTTTGTTCTAGCCATAAGTTAGGCAATACTCAATGCACACGATTTACGCGCCAGCGAGCTCAGCCAATCATATGTCGCTGGCCGCGGCACTTGTAGGGTCACAGCTCACGGTTCTAGAGAAGGAATTTGCCGCTCAAGAAATGTGAGATGGTGGCGCATGACTGCTGCAGGACATGATTTTGTCGTATGTGGACACCATCGCTTCGGAAGAGACTATGGAGACAGCTCGGTGGCGGGATCCTGAGCTCAAACTGCAGGTATGAACCCAGGATGGTACCAAGAGACTTCACCAACTTCAAATTGCACCAGAGACGCAATGTTATGACTCTATGAAATTCACGAGTGAAAATGGTCATGACTTAAGTGGATGGACCCAATCCAACGGGCGCTTTTCACCTGGGTTGTTTACTGAGAAAGAGTACCCAGTGCATACATGACACATGCAAGACCTCGCATGGGTTTCAGCCAATTTTTGTCACGCTTATGTGCAAGGATTTACTTTCTCAACCAAAAATGTTCCGGTGTCGACACTCTGGCTTTGTATCAAATGTCAATTAGGGCTGTGCTGTGAATTTTGAGTGGAAATTGTGACTTGGATTGTGCCGATGAAGGATCATCATGGGGAGATAGGCATTGCGGCCCTTGACCGTGCAGATGCTGTAATTGCAGCGCTTCTCAAGGTGCAATTTTCAAAATCCATCCTGCTGAATCGCCTTGCATTCCACAGCGCTCATGCATTTGCCTGTCCAAAGAGATGATACAGCTTTCGTTTTCCATTAGATAGGATTCCATGTTATATCGTTGTGTTCTGTGGCATACGCAATGGTCGGCATATGTGATGTCGACCTATCATGGTTTCGGATCAATTCTTCCACAGCTCCAGGAGACGTGTATGACTTGTTACAGGACCGCACACATCTAGCCAAGTGGTTTGGATCCCACGTGACAGAGCCGTTGGGAGGACCAGACCCTCAGCCGTTGCAGCCGCCAATGGATTGGCCGGAGTTTGTGCAGTCGGTATTCTTCATTCTGCTGTGACTTATCAACGGATCAATATATTGTGTTTGTAGAGCGGCGTTGCGCTCATTTCAAAGGTCTATTGTTTGAGTGTGTGTGTGTGAATTTGGTTGTTCACAGCATTTTTGCGGAAATTCAGAGTTTGTCTCTGGTTACAGCTGCCTCTTTGTGGAACTCTGCCAACGAGACTTATCCCTGAAATTGATCCATGTTGTGTTTGGTATTCGGCAATTGGATCACATTTTGATGGCTCTGTGTCATTCTTCCTGGGACTAGCGCAGTTGAATGAGATTGGTGAAGTCCGTCTGCTCGAGTCTGTGCGTTCCGCCTTCGTCAGCTCGGCCACTCTGGGGGACGCTGACTCCAACGGGTGAGTGTTTCGATGCAGCACCGTGTTTCTGGACGGTACATGCACCAACCAGTGTGCATAGTCTTGATGACTTGCAAGCAATAGGCTGCAACAAGAACAATGATAATAGTGAACGCCCCGCATCAGTGGGGTTGGTTCGCGGATTTACACAACCCCCATGCGGGGACCGGACCCCAGCCACGGGCCGGGTGCCCTAAACCGTGAGGCAGGACCTAGACGCACTAGGTGGTGTGAGCCGCCAGTGGGTACCTGCGAGGCAGTGCCTACCCATGACAGGGCCTGAGCAGGGACAGGGCGCAAATCAGGCTAACGAGCAACCATTTCGGCCACTGGAGATGCTAGCAACGACGTTGTGATTCTAGCGTAGATTCTTTGTTCCATTATATTGCCATGAATACCCCATTGGTTGCAGATTCGATCCAGCTGGAAGTATATGCCTTGGTGATTGGTAATCTGAGATTGAGCGTGACTGTCATTGTAGGGTTTTCTATTCCTCTGTGCTTCAGCATTGACAATGCAACGCTGCACCAGGCTGGGTGAAAGGCGCATGTCTAGCAACCGTGTACTCATTGCCAATCACACAAACGGATTTGCATGAATGCTCGAAGGATGCGATTGGATTGTTGCATACACACATCACAATGTGGATATCGAAATTCCTCTTGAGAATACAGGCATCCAATAAAGAATATGTTTCCTTTTTTCTAAAACACAGCAGCCTGCTGTAAGTATTCACATAGAGCTGATCTCATCATGAATATGGTTGGTGTTGGGACAGAGGCATGCTGTTTGTGAACGGGCAGATGGCAGAGATGGATGGGGAGGCTTCAGTGGCTGTCGCGCGTTTCATTGCAGATCAACGAATGATATCGGTATGCGCAGCAGCGTAGTGCCATAAAAAACGGATAATTCAATGCCAGAGGTTTTGCGATCATTGTGCTGGCGTGTACGATATTCATACACAATATCAATATCATCGTTGTCATCGCTATCCAGCTCGAGCATGTGCAACTGTCGATGATGCCACTCACAACTGGACGGATTTTGTGTCCAGTATGGTCCCAGAGATACAGTGTGTGGCTGATGTGTCCCTAACAGAAATGAAAATTGACTTATTTTGGAACTTGCAATTGCATTGGTTTTCATGCATATGTCATCATGGTGATTGCTCAGGCAACCCTAAACATGATTCTCATGTTGCGAGTTGCCTGTGTTGGGTTCCTTTTTCGGGTTGCCTGAGGGATTTGAGTGCTGTGCATGAATTTATAACAATTGTAGCGCTGTTTGCTGGCATACTTTTGCATGTTGTCGTAACATTACATGTTCGTTGTACTCGGATTTCTGGTATTTTCCTGGCGCCGCCACGATTCCTGGTTGCACCACTGCAAGTGACAGTGATCGCCTGCACTTTCCTCAAAAGGATGACGTGTATGTGATGCAGAAGGAGCAACTGAAGGACTTAAACATGGACACCGAGGAAGCTACTCCAAAATCTCACATTAGGAATGCGCAAGACCTGCTGTTGAGTCTAGTGAATGAAGGGATGATGTATTTCCTTGGGAATGAGGACTTTGAAGAACTTGATGAAGGGAGACTATCTTGAGTTAGCACAATTTTTCTTCGCCTAGATAGTCTGGTAGACTTGGGACCATGCATTTCACGTATGACTTGTATATGAAACCCACATTAGCTTGTGCAGAGTTTTCGATGTATGCATACTTTGGTAACTGGAAATTCGAGAGACTCTCTTGCAGCCTGAAAGGTCTGGTTGTTCAAAATGCATATTGTCATGTTCCGCACGTTGCTCATTTCTGGTATCTGTGTTTGCCCAAGGCGGTCCTTGAATAGATCCTTCTTAAGAAACACATCCCCGCCTCCCACAAATTTGCAACGATCAGAATGCCAAGAACTTTCTGTTGTATTCGTTGCAACAGGCTCCTGTCAGATGGACAGAAAAGGCTCGACATCTGAAGAGGGTGTGATTGCAATACCTCTACTTTTCAACTTGGGGACTTTTTCTGGACAGGCAATGAACATCGATCCATCAGATCACTCTGCTTCCTCATACTTCGAATTTGATGGCGATGCGTTCTGGAAGTCTGGATTAGAACAATACGTTGTTGAGGGCAGCAGATCTTTAGTGCGTTAGCCAAGTCCACATATGACTTCGACGTCCCAGATGACGCATGTTTGTTCAGAGAGTTGATTTTCTCGATGTTTGTCTCTTCCTTATGATAGCTGGTATCAGCGTGACATGTTTCAAATCTAGGAGGGGATGAGATGGCACTTTCCGTTTTGTTCGCACACAATCATTCCGGCGCGTGTCCCAAGAGAGCAATACGCTTGCATATACAACTTGGAAATCAGCGGGAATGTTCAATACAGTACATGGTACCGGCAAAGGAAAGTCTATTGTGTTGGGGCGACGACCCGAGATTTTGATTGGAACATGTGGCTTTCATTTGCATCCTTCACCTATCGAAATTTGGTGAGTATTGTGCAGCCCAATGGGCAAGAAGCAGAGGAGTCATTATCACGATAGCTTGGATAATCGACAGAGTGTTGGCAAGGAATCGAGGATGCAGAAGGTCTCTCACTTTTCAGGAACATGTAGTCACGCCTGTCCTCAAATATGGTCCCATAAAACCTGGCGAGCGTTTACAGCCCGCAAGGAGAGCGTATGGATGCAGAAGATGAAGCCACGCGAAGACTGGCTTCTGAGAAATTAGAATAAGATTACAGGCAATCCAACCATAGCTACTGCCTGAACCAGAGGTGCAGTTTTAAGCCACAGCTCGGACAACCCTATGCTAGGTTGTTAGAAGTAGGCTCGCACTGGGTAGTCTAACATGCGACCACTGACCGACTCATTGTGATGGCTCGATTGACGAGAATCGAGTCGCCGCCACCACAAAAGTCGTAGCGGCATGTTTCAGAATCATTCCCTCCACTACGGATCCCAGCGGGCCATGGTAGCCTGAATGACGGTGGCCATTCGCAGATGTTCGGGTCAAGACATTGCATAGCCTGTGGGAGAACTTGTATCATTGGATACGAACCATCTCTAGTGGCCTAACTGGTTGCTCGTCGTCTTGTTAAGCGGCGTGTCCCTGCTCAAGCCCTGTCATGGGTAGGAACTGCCTCGGCCGATGATTCATTAATGCAATGCTGGCTTGTGCCTCGGTGTTACACACAGAGGCAAAGCTCATACCACCTAGTGCGTCTGTCCTTCCTCACGGGTTAGGGTACCCCGCCCGCGGGTGGGGTCTGGTCCCGTCATGGGGATGTAAATCCTCGAACCAACCCCGCTTATGCTGGGGCGTTCACTTTCGTTCAAGTGTTATTGGCGGGTTATGCTGGATCAGCTTGTGTGCATGCCGATCACCGACAGAATCACCTGGGTGGGAACTATCTAGGCCGATGATATATCAGAGGCCACGCTGAATCGGCGGTTCATCTTCCAAGTAAGCGCGCCCTTGGTGGGGGGTCATACCAACCGCCAAGCAATAGCCATGAGCGGTACTTGGCTGGGGA
>NHOP01000568.1:0-14226 GCA_018697155.1 Pyramimonas parkeae | reverse complement strand
CATGGCAAGCTTTTTAATTATCAAGACTTTGATTTGCTTGATCTGGACGCAGCCACTGTATTTTAATGCACCTCCAAAAGTGTAGACGATGCTCGTGAAGATCCACATTGTTGACTTGCTTGGTAGCTTGAATCATATTTGTGTTCGCTGAATTCAATGATCCGCACATCTGCCTGGACATAGACGAAATCAACACCTCCAAACACACCATCCTTTCGTGGTTTCTGCATACTGCCCTTCCTTTTGCTTCTCACTGGTTGCGCACACTGTTTTCGACAGGAGCCAACAACGCGCAGTACCTTGACAAGCTGCAGGTGGAGCGCGATCGTGGCATCACTGTCAAAGCCCAGACGGCCACGCTGCTGCACCAACACCAAGGGGGGGACTATCTGCTCAATTTAATCGACACCCCGGGCCACGTGGACTTCAGCTACGAAGTAAGCCGGTCGCTCGCTGCGTGCCAGGGGGCGCTCCTTCTGGTGGACGCCTCCCAGGGCATCCAAGTAAGTGTATCACCACGGGGTAGGGATAGGGGACCATTGAGGGGTTTGATCGGGATGATGCGACAGCCGCAATAGAAGCCAAGGTAACGCCCTGGAGTGATTTTGGGATATGATTTTCATGATTGAGTTCCAGGGAGGTTTAATGTGCGCACAAACCTGCAACACAAATACAAGCATCTCCCGCTGATGGCAAAACGGTGGTTTAGGGCGACTGTCGATTCAGCGGTATGAGGCTAGCGTTGTCCCGGTTTCTGACAATTCAAAGGCGTAGTTTGTAGGTGTTGAGCTGTATATTCTCGGTTCCCTATCATGTTCCGGTTGAGAAGCGCAGCTTCGCAGGTAGAAGTGCGGTGCTATGCAAAGCAACATCCTTGAAGACAACAGACAAACTTTGCGATTCCCTGGGATGAATGCTTGTCTCAAACACACACTCGACAGGTGTGAGCTTGATCCCCGTGCGAAAAGAGAGCACATTTGAAGGTGCGAACAGAGAGCAGAGCCGGCTACAAGTAGCCGGCTGGAGCATGCATCAGTATGATAGAAAAAGCAAATGTGTCAACAGTGGATTCTTCGGTTGGTGTGTTCATTAACGGAGTGCGTTGATTGTATTTCAACTGGAGGTACAACTTCTATCTTGGATGTGCAGGCGCAAACTGTGGCAAACTTCTACTTGGCCTGGAACCTCGATCTAAAGGTGGTGCCTGTGATCAACAAAATCGACATCCCCAGCGCTGTAAGTGTTCCTCCAACATTGCAGCTTTCATCATCGGTGCTGTAATACGGCAATGCGTGATCGGTGAAACTACAGTCCATTCCTATTCCACACTTTTATGTTCATGAGCAATCCTAGCACACGTTTTTGTGCACACATTTGTGTATGTGTGTGTGTGTGTGTTTTGAAATACTGTGTTTGGATATATACGATCATGACCCATACCCAAAGGGCGGGTAGCCATGTGAATTGAATCACTTGCTAAGTTTTGTTAATGCACAGGGTATCTTCAACTCCTTTGTATGCATGTGTAGGGACATGATCCTCACCCTTATGGTTGGCAGCCATGTGAGCTGGGTCGCGCGCTAACTTCTACAATGCTCCGCACGCCAACCTTCAAACCCTGTGTATCATTTCCGAACACATGTTCCAGCTTTCGTGAATAACGGTTTTCGTCCTTCTCATCAGAATAATCTGCTCATATGTGTATCTCCATACAAAACTAGTACTTGCTGTGTTGTTTTGTGCATTTGGATGCCCATGCGTGCGCTAGATAGGATGGCGCCCCTCCAAAGATTTGTTCACATCTGTTCGCAGCATGTGTGGTCTGAATTTTCTGGGTTGTAACACTTATCAGCCGCACTTTGATGAACCTATACGGGGAACAAGGTGGAAACATTAAGTTCCCCAGTCACCACGTATCAAAGTTCCGCCAACATACTATATGGCTGAGCTCTACTCCATCCTACGTGTGCTTCCATCAATATGAGTCGTCAGTTTCAATAATTGTGCCTGGATGAATTGAGCGTTTGTACTCTCACCTACTTCCTTGTAGATTTTCTCATCGAGCAACTTGAATCGGCACTGATGTTGGTAAGCGCCTGCCTCTTTTCGCGGTCAAACCTTGAACACTTCCAGGCTTCATGGGGATGATTCAGGGTTTGGTGTGATAGTTATCTTATCAAAGATGACCTATTAACCAGCGTGCCCGATGCCGATGTACCCATGTTGGGATTCAAAGTCACGAGCCCGCCCACATTAACACGACGCCCTCCATGTAGGTCACCCGACATTGGTGGAATATGCATTGTGGGATGTTTGGGACGGCATGGGGTTGTTCGAGAAGTCAAGACGAAGATGAACATTGGCATCCAAATCCACAACAATGCAAGTTCCGGTATACATGACCATCATGGTTCCAAAGCAGCCTGTTGTGCATACAAACAAGGAGATTTGATTGCAGGGAGCGCATGTGTCAAGTTCCCATGTCTGCAGCACAACTGCGTCTCAATCATGGCACGCCCACGCTACTATTCTGGATTTGCGGCATTGCCTGTTACTGGATTGAACCATAGGCTCCGAACCCTTTGCTTATTAGGTTCGAGCCGTGGTGCGGGCGCAGGATAGGGATTTTTCCCTGTGACTAATTTCTTTTGATCAGTGGCTATTGGTTCACCTTCGGTTATCATTTTGAGTTTCTGATGTTCTGGCAGGTTGGATAGCTTCTCAATAAACGGGCTCTTGTGCCCCTAGATCATTCATGATTTGCTTTGTACGTCTACCCTTGCTTCTCTCCGGCGCTCCGAAACGACAAGTCCCGCCTTCAAGCGCACCAAGAGCACCAGCGCCCCCAAGTCATACTAGGAGCTAGGAACCAACACTCCCATCTGGAGGATTCAGCAAAGGCCATGCATGCAAGGACGGACGCGCGCCAGTTATGGCTCACGCACCTGCACATCCAACGGCTTCATTCGAGATGCGTGCGTTGGTATGTCCAGTCAAGCAACCACTCAAGAGAGTGCATACGCGCTGCCCTGCTCTTGAGTTTTCTTGGTCAGGGCATGGTGTTTGTGCAATCCCGTTCCGAGCGTACAGGCTGCATTTCGACAGACAGCGTGCTGGCTGTTGCCTCCGTGACAAGAAGAGGAACAATCCCAGCGCCCCAACGTGCATTACGAGTGCGCGAGCTCGGAATGGAGGGCGTAGCTTGCCTGGCGTGAACCAGTGCCCGAGTCACATAATCTGTCGCAAGCGCAGTCTGAATTGTCGTGGCAACCGAATGATTGCAGCAGCTTGTGATGTTATTGATGTTATGATATTTTGAATTTTGGCAGCTGTTGATTAAGATAAATTTACCCTGGATGGTCATGGGTGTGTGTGTCATTCAGGACCCTGAGAAGGTCACCCAACAGGTGGTGCAGATGTTTGACGTTGACCAGAGTGATGTGCTGTATGTTTCAGCCAAGACCGGAGTGGGCATGGAGAGTGTGCTACAAGCAGTGGTGAGTTGCCACCCACACCAACCCAAACACTAAAGGGCGATTAACAATGCAATTATTTGCAAGATGTGAACGAGGTAGGCCCGTATGGTCTGCCGCATTGACTGCTAGTTTGCATGGCAGCTATGGGTTGCATGATTGTGTATCAACCAACAGATGGTTAAGTGCAGGTGCAAATTTTCCGGTCAACTGCCCTGATCGGACTTGCACAGCCGTCTGTGTTAGCACACTACAGCTGATTTGTTTAGTTTCATTTCAGTATCAGATTTTGTTGTGGAGGTTTTGGCATTGGATGCTTGTGTATTGCATTGTAAAGTGATGATAATTGGCAGCTTGCTTAGTATGGCTTCCTGCCATGCGACAAGACCCCCACACGCTGTGCAGGAGGTCATGTTGCCTAATTCACATGCTTCGTGAATTAGTCAACATGATCTCACATTTCGAGGTGATCCTGAAACCAGAGGTACCAAGTCCAATGTTCACGTTACGTTGTTTCCTATGGAATCCAAGGAGACACATCTTGCAACCTCTGTCTGCTGAGCTTTGCACATCCGTGCATAACGAATGTCTTGTCTGCTATATCACAGTTGGTATGTGGGTTCAACGATCCTCAAGTATCGTTATTCATACTTTAGCTCTGGTTGCTGAAGTCGCTAAAGTATTGCCCACGATTTAGGATATGTTCACGCCTGCAAATCCACAGGCATAAGGTGTATTGGATCGATGTACAATGGGACATGAACCCACCGTGCAGAAAATCGCATTATGTACGCACATTAAGGATATCCCCTCCATCTGCTGGCATAGACATTCGCCAAGGCTGCAGTGTAAGTGCAAGCTTGATGTGAAGCCAGTGTGGGCATGTGTATCGCTGCGGAAGTCTCTGAGTACACTGTCGAGTAACTATTGCAATGAAGTGCTCATGCGAGGAAGTACAATTTGTTCCAAGAGTGGAATTCGAGGTACGCTCTTGCTGGCTAGAGTTCACGGGGAAGTTTATCAAAGCCATGGTCCTCAAGCTTGTTACGTAGTTGCTATACACGCGTCTCTGCTACGGCATGCGCAAAATTCACCAAGAACATGTTGATAGCATAGAAGCTTCAACCCCCAATTCACAAAGCCCGATAACAATATGCTGTATGAAGCGCTGACACTGTGTTCGACTTCAAACTGATTAACGAATTTTTCAGTGCGCTTAGGGCCGCCATTTGGATGTTGTTGAGCAAAGTGTGTTGAATGGCTTACACCAGTAGGCAGTGATTGAGATCACCCATGAAACAATAATCCATGTCTGGGATGAATTGTGAATTGTTTCGCTGCGGTAAATATTGCCGCTCTACCTCAAACAGCTATCCAATATAGCACTGTCGCATTGACGACCAATCAATGACAAATGGTTGGTGGGGCAGAGAACCTTATCGATATGCTAGCAGCCTATACTAGTTTAGCTTGAAACCATATACCAACTAGGTAGTGTGCATCAGACGTCTGCCATCTGGCTGTCATCACCGCGCTCCTCCATGTTGATCTTGGATACACCTCCGCCATCAAACAGCCTCCATGGTCCCAGTCCAGTGTCCGTCATCCAGTCTGGCGCTTAATAAGTACAAGGACACAAACTATTGTATCGCTTGATATGTGGTAGCCATTTGAATGGAGTTCTTGCGATAATGTTGGATTTTGATGACTCTAAGGAACTGTGTATTTTGGGCGAATTGTAGGTTGAGAAGATTCCGTCTCCCACCGCCCTGGTCTCTAATAAGCTGCAGGTGTTTTTGTTTGATTGCTTCTACGACGAATATCGCGGCGTCATCTGCCTGGTTGAGGTGTGCCC
The DNA here is from genome assembly GCA_018697155.1 of Pyramimonas parkeae. Taxonomy (NCBI): domain Eukaryota; kingdom Viridiplantae; phylum Chlorophyta; class Pyramimonadophyceae; order Pyramimonadales; family Pyramimonadaceae; genus Pyramimonas; species Pyramimonas parkeae. The sequence goes on along the minus strand of NHOP01000568.1, from coordinate 8,898 downwards.
ACTGACGCGGTCTAAGCTTACATCACTTCGTGCAAACAGTGAGGCTGGCTGCGGCTAGCAAGTAGCTGTAGTACATGCGCAATATATTCTTTTTGTCATGTATGTCGGCTGAGGTTCACGCAAAGAAATCCTGAATCTTCACTAGCAAAGTATGCAGCAGAACTCACCGTTCTTTTTATAGCAATGACCAAGTTTGACAAGTCAAACCTTCGCAGGGGTACCCGTGTACATGGCAATCAGCACATAGTAGTTGGTTGGCAAGCGATTGTTGTCCATTTTGTTGCCATACTGCACTCCCTTTTGTCGGAATCGAATACTCTCACCTCTTTCCTGTTCTGAGCTCCTTCCTTCTCGAAATCTTTCTTGGTATATCCGCGCATAAAGAATCGCAAAATACGACGCGTGCGTTACTATATTTGCACGTTTTTTGAGTTCTATAGAAGTTTATCGATGCAAGAAACTTACTGTAGCAATGCAGAACTGTTGGTTGAGCGACCGGCTTTGGACATGCGTGTTGCAAGGTGTCTTGCAGAGGTACCGCAGTGTTCCCTGGGGAAAGTGAGCTTCCCGGGCTAGGGAGTGTCAATGTGTTGGTGTTGCGCTTCTGTGTGTTTTACCTGTACCTAGTTTGTGCATTGTGTGGATGGGGCTGAGTTTTCCGAACGAATGTGTCGCATGTTCTCAACAGCTTATGCACGGCACATTGACTAAGGGGGACAAGGTCATTTCGAAGGCCACCGGCAAAGTCTACGAAGTTTTGGAGGTGAGGAGTTGAAAGCGCATTGGAGAGTAATAAGCCACTGCCTGTGAAATGCCAGAGGGCTGAATGCCTCGACTGTGGGTCAAATGGAGCCAGATTCTGTTCATCAAGAGGGTACTGCTGCTCATGTTACGTGGGTGCTACTGCAGATTGGAGTGCTGCATCCGGAGCCAATCCCTACAGAAGCGCTGTACGCTGGCCAGGTGCTTACCACCCACACCCTCACTAGAACTCGGACATTTTGACGGGAGAACATATATCAAACGAGCTGAAGGAATAGTAAATGCTTAGTGAATTTGGATGTGCCTGAAGCGGCACATTCAGCATGGCCATCATGTGACTCAGTGCCGGAAATTTTGAAGAATCAGAATTTGACATTTTGTTCCATGTAAGCAGGTACGTTATTAATCAGTACCAGTTCACATGAACTGATATTTGATACCATCATTGAGCCCAGGAAAAACTCCAGGATCAATTGCTACATCCTTGTGTTGAGGTTGTTTGCCAGTATGATGCTTGTGCGCTTATCAGAAAATCTGCCATTTTGAGTGTATGCAAAACATGCACTTTTTTACCTGGCTCATTGATGCGGATTGAAAGATTCAATTGACCCAAGTTTGAATGCCACTTTTGGTGTTTTTCTGAGTGTTCATCGGTGAGTGTGGATGCCTACCAGGGATTATGAGCTGTGATCATTTACTTTGTCTTTGCGTCCAACCCAGCAGTTGGAAGTTTGATTTGTCCGATGTTTTGTTCCATATGAGAGTTCCTGCAATGAACATGTAGCAAAAGAAAGCTACATGTCTTGCTCCGAAGAAGCTCGAGTATATCCTGTGCGTGTGGGACAGCCCCAGCCGTGCACCACTACGTAAGACCCTTTTGGCTTCCTGTTTGTTCATCAACCTAAATAACGCGTGCACGCGTTCCTGAACAATTACGAGCACCAAGCTGTATTCTGTGCAGGTGGGTTACATCATCACGGGCATGAAGTCCACTCGCGAGGCGCGCATAGGGGACACCTTTTGCCTCCCCAAGTGCGTGCCTCACCGGTGCCACTCCCTTCGCGATATTTTCCTGTTTTTTCTTAGCTCAAGGAGTGCGCTGCCAACACGTGCCGAAATCACATTTTCATGTCCATGAATCTTGGCATAAGTCAAGTCACACTAACTCTACAATTGTCTTCTGAAGATCTTGTTGTGCGTATTTCCAATGAAGAGTTTATGTGGCATTTTGTTGTGTATGTTATTTCTTTGAATGCTTGAATTGGAAAAGGTTGAAGCATGGATACCGGAACACCGATACAACACTTTCCCAGCGCATGTTGGCACACAAGTGGTTGTGCCATGAATCAAGTCATGCGTGTGTAATCCATGTATGCACCCGCTGGCCTGCCTAAGTGCGCCATCTTATTTTTTGGAATTCAGCTGAGCTGGTGAATTTCGATTGTGTGCCTAATCTCCAAGCATGCCAGCATGAACGCGGGAGATCCACCCCTTGCTCGCAGTGAGCACTTCTTGTGTTCACTAGTGCAATGTGTTCTGTCCCACACCTCGTCAGCACACCGCCGCACCCGATTCGCCCCTTTCCAACACTTTGAGGTGTCCAACCACCCAAGCTGTCTGATCTACATGTAGTGCTCACAATGGTTGCAGTGCATCGCAGCATTACCATGACGCGACAGAATCTGGACATGCGCAGTCTTGTGAAGTTAGCACTTTTTCTAGGGTTCCTTTTTGACATGGGTTCATCAAAGTGTGACTGTTGATTGTACTACCCAAGATGCCAGAGCATACTTGCTTGGAAACAATTGTGAATTACCTTGGAACTTCACCTGAACGCAGAGCTCAAAACCGGCTGCGTATGAAACACGTGAACTGTTTGTTTTGTATGGATGTACACAGGTCAGCAGACCTATCTGATGGTGATGGCGAGATGCGTTCTCCTTGTATCATGACACTTAGGTTTGGACTTGATATGCAGGATTTGAGGATAACCTTGTGCACCAAAGGAATTTAGCGCGCGCCTCAGTTGACATAGCGCCCCGCTCTACGAGGGTCATGTCCTCACATTTGCATGAGTATATTCACACATATATGCGCTTATATAGGAGTATATATGCATACCGGCATCAGACTGCATATGATACAGACAAGGAATTTGTTTCATATGGATTTTCACGGGTCAGCAGACTGTCCCCATGGGGATGGCGACATACCTTTTGGACCACGCAATCTGTGTGCTTACGCGATACACGGATCTAGAAGGATACCTTGCGCAGGAACAGAATTCAGCGCGCGATCAGGATGGCATGGCTCCCCGCCCTCTTGGTAAGGGTCATGTATCTTGCATATGCAGTGCTTGCTCATGTAGACATGTAAACATATAGATATGGGGACATGACCCTTACCACAAGGGCGGGGAGCCATGGCAACTGAATCGCGCGCTGAGTTCTATGGTTGCACAAGGTCATCTTCGAAGTCCGTGTATCGTGTCAACACACAGATCACGAGGTCCAAGGAGAACATATCTCACCATCTGCTTCCAGACAGTGCTAAACCTTGAAAATCCAGTTGAAACAAACTCCTAGTCTGTACAATATAAGTCGGTTGCCGGCGCGTGAGCTCTGCTTGTTTGCGCGTCTCCGAGGATATTCACGGTGAAAATCGAGCATGTCAGCCCCAGCGCCTGGATGAAATAATCATAGTTTACGCTTGAACAAACGCGCATTGAAAAATACAAACAACGAATGACAGCATTCTTGCGCAATACAAAATACAAGCTCGCTTCGTTACCTCCTTGCGACGTTGTGTGTACATGTACACGTGCACTATGTGGGTGTTCTTCCATTCATACCCGTCAGTGCCTATCCAAGCCCCTTCTCTCAAGCCCCTTAACCCGACGCTGTGCCTCCTATCCTGCAAAACTGAGCAGTTGAGCTGACGGCGCCCACCCCAGGGACACAGAGGTGGAGGCGCTGCCTGGCTTCCAGCCTGCCAAGCCGATGGTGTATGCCGGGGTGTACGCCGTGGACTCCTCGCAGTACGAAAACTTGCGCAGCGCTCTGGACAAGCTCACGCTCAACGACGCCAGCGTCAGCGTTGCCCCCGAGACCAGCGCAGCTCTAGGGGCCGGCTTCCGATGCGGGTTCCTGGGGGTGTTACATCTGGACGTGGTGATGACGCGGCTGCGGCAGGAGTACAAGCTAGAGGTGCTGGTGAGTGGCGTCTTGCCATGTACTGCGTGTGACAACGTAACATCGCCCATATTTGCAGATTCTGGAAACGGCGTTTTTGCCATAACTGAATTCGATATGTTGAACTTATTTTGCAGCAAAGTGTTTACGGCAATGTAGTGCTCAGGCACCGAGTTCAGTATGACCTCAGCTTACAGTCCACAAACAGATGGAGCTGTTGAAAGCCTGGACAGAGTTTTAGAAGAAATGTTTCGATCATATCTAAATTGTCGATGGTATGTGTTTTTGTTTATGCGTACCAGAACGCACAGCGTTCCTCTGCTGGCGCAACCTTTTTGGCCGTCTTGCTGTTGTGCAGTGGATGGCTTTGGCTATGGTCACTGTGTTGGATTTTGTGGGGGTCATAGTCGCAAGGATTCGTGCTTCCTTAGCCAAGGTTTTCGAGACAGTCACTTTGTCATGTCGCAGTTCGTACGTTGTGCTTCTGATGGTTTTCTTGAGTTATGATGATTTGTTGGTCCTGGTAGAGACTATTCTCAGTTTTGGCTTGCTGTCGAATCTGGAAGTCTTGGTAAAGGATCAACATGAAGCACAGGATTCCAGACATGCCCCTGCACGCAATGTAGCAGTGATGACCATATGTATGCAATTAGAACACAATACATCGTGCTTGTGTGCCTTTTCATCACATGATTGAAGTAGCACTTCCAATTACAACATGGATTTTTGTGTTGTTGATTTTTCAGCATGCCACAAAGCTATGGTGGTGCTTCAAGTGCCCATCCTTATTTGTGCCATGTTATGTTGTGCCATGATATTTTGTGCCATGTCATGTTATACACAAGGGATCCAGCAAGCTCCAAAGTCCGATGAGGCTTCGTGTTGCGGGTTGGGTCGAGCAGGCCACATCTCCTACAGTCCCGTACGAGGTGACCCACTCAGGCGGCAAGGTGCAAACCATCAGCAACCCGGTGGAAATGCCCGACAATCACCTTATTTCCTTGGTGCGCGCAATACTTGAATACTTGATCCAGCCTCTCCATACTTGTGTGCGGCATATTCTGCCCTGGTGCTCCATACCCAAAATTTTGACAAATCAGGCTTGCTGAACGCGTTGGGGCAGCATCAGTGAACAAATAGACGGCACCCTCTCAATTTGCCCACTGCTATACATAGTCGACTGCGTAAGCTTGAGCATGGTGCACAAGTTCGTGCATACGTGTCCCCACCCAAAGACTTTACGTATCGTAGTCTCAGTATGTTGTAATAGAAAAAATCCCAGACATCCATTTTCCCACTCCCGACCTGCCAAACTACGACGTCGGCATAGCGGTGAGTATGGCGCAGTTGTGAGCACTGAACGATGCAGCCTAAACGGCGGTGCCTGTAGGCGCGCATGTTGTCCAGTGAATGGCTGAGTCTGTAGGAAGTTGGGTTTGCGATGTAGATCCGCGAGCCCACGGTGACAGCCACAATCATCACTCCGGCCGAGTACGTCGGCAGCCTGCTGCAACTATGCATGGAGCTGCGTGGTACCCAGAAGGAGTACACCTTTCTAGACGGGGACCGGGTGCTCCTCAGATATCAAGTGCCGCTCCCCGAGATTGTCACTGGTTCGTACAACTGCGCCTCAGTGCATACATGTGGGTAGTGGGGCAATCATGGGCTAGGCAGGTGCAGGTCGTGTGTGCAACTACAGCTGCACTGGCAGCAAACGAAACTTCGTTTGCAATACGGTGAAGATTTATCTTACCCTTTCCAGTGCACCTTGTCTGCTCACATGCTTGAATATTCTTGCAGTTTTGGTTTCCACATGAGATTTGGATTTGAAACGGGTTTCGGTATTGATGGATGTGTGAGATTGGTTTGCTTTTTGTACACATTTGCGCCCAAATGTACTCGTACCTATATGCACTTTCTTGTTGTTGTTGTTGTTGTTGTTGTACGTACATATGCCTGCAGCAGCTCACAGCAAACACGACTGAATTTAACATGCTTATCATCACAATATGTGTACACAAGAGCGCAGTACAGCATGGTCTTCTTCCGAGCAAGATAATTGTTCTGTAGACTGGTCACGTTTCGGGGTTCTTGTGTGCATCTGTAATTGACTCGCAGGATTCTACGACGAATTGAAATCTCGAAGTTCTGGATATGCAACTTTTGACTATGAAGACTCGAGCCTCGAGGTAGCGGACGTGGTCCAGCTCAGGATACGCGTCAATGGGGAGACGGTGGATGCCATGACTAATACAGTACACCGATCAAAAGCGCTGCGAGTTGGACGTTCTCAACTGCTGAAACTCAAAGAGATCCTGCCTCGCCAACAGTTCCAGGCATGAACACATGGCATGGATCATTTACACGCTTAAGGATCTTTGCATGCATGGCAGATTGTTAACCAATGCGAGACGGTTTCAGGTTCATCAAATCAAAACACAACTTTTGACTGCCAAAGATGATTTATGTATGTTGTCTGCTCGTCTTCCAGTTCAATGTAATGTTTGTAGGTGTTTGAATGTGAGCGCTTTGGTAGTACTGACTTGCTGTGTGGATTCCGTAGAAATTATCTATAAGATGCAATTCCAGCAGCATGCTGTGCTTGCGGTGCAGCATTTTCATGGTAGATCAAGATGCAACGAGACATTGGGTCGAAATTGCAGGTGTCTTTGCAGGCAATGGTGGACAACAAGGTGATTGCTAGAGAAACTATTTCAGCAGTGCGGAAAGATGTCACAGCAAAATGTTATGGAGGGGATGTGAGCCGAAAGCGCAAGCTTTTGGAGAAGCAGAAGGAGGGCAAGAAGCGCATGAAGCGCATTGGCAGTGTAGACATCCCTCAGGATGCATTTGTTGGTATGTATTGCTGCAGTGTGTTTGGCTGCTATTATCATCGAGCTGCCATCGAAACCATACACTCCCTTCATTCCCTTCAAAAGCTTTTGTGTTGTTGGTTTCCTGGGAGTTTGCACGTTTCTTCGTGCGTAGAGTTTCTTTTGTATTGGCAGAGTGAAAGACTGTCGTCGTGTTTCCTTGCGATTTTACTGAGTTCTCCAGCTTCGTTCTCGACCTTGGTGTGCGATTTACAGGTTTGCTGAAACAATAGCCACGCTTGTGGTGTGAGGCATAGAGATGACATTGACCCCAACTCTGTATCCTTGTCTGTTCGTGTTCGCATGTTTCTATAGCAATTGATTTTAAACGATCTGTCCTAGCCCCGATTGGATTGAGACGAGCTGCGTACCAATTATCTTTTTTAGCTAGTAGGGGACATGGCGACTTATATGGGATTTTCACAGGTCACCTGTAGCTGGGCTGTCAGCACACTCGGCCGTTGATCGAGCTGATTTGAAGCTTCATTGAAACATGCAAGAAATGTTGCTAAAGACGTTGTAGAATTTCTAGCCGGCCCATTCTTCAGGTGATGGACGTGAATGTCCACATGGGTGATATAGTATGCACTGAAGTACAACTGAATTGTATGCACGTTTGTCATCCGTCTCGACCCTCAATGCGTACACACAATTCATTGATCTCGCTTGCTCGACATAGACTATATTTGCGATATAGGGTGTCCATTCGGACCAAATGTAACGTCACGACGGTATATCTCGGTACAGCGCACGCACACTTGATCCAAGATCATAAGTCAGAAATTGGGTAGAATCTTTCAGCATCGTACATTTGAGGTTTACACCTACGCACATCACGTATGCATGATGTGTGTAAATGTACACACACCCCACTGTGTGAAAGAAAAACTGACAGTGGCCTCTGGAACAATTGACGGCCCTTGAGCGCATTCTGGGCATACTGTCGTACCTAGACTAGTGTTCCTAGAATGTCTACCTCTGAGCACATTATTCTGTCAAAAATAGTGCATCCTAGGCAGAATGCAAGAATAACCCTAAACCTTAATGGATACCATTTTGGAAAATGCGACATGGCCATGTCGGAAGGACGACACCCTTGTCAGATGGTGTTTTACAAACTGAAATGACATATTGACGATCAATCGAGGACTCTACACCAAGTTGTATATATGAATGACTGACAGCTGCCTATCAAATGATTCACGGCTCTTGAATGAAGGTGGCGATCAATATGCTAGCATTTAGATTTTGGCTATTATAACTCTAGTGCAATCAAGAAGCACGCCCTATCCTCAGCTATGCAAGTTGACGATTGTAGGCGTGCTTCTGAATATCATTAGATTCATGATAATTGAATCTTACCTAATCCATTAGAATTCAAGACATTGCCGCAATGAAGCGTGGCAGCACTTGTGACTTCAAGTTTCACTTTTGGGCCAAAATCTGACGAAACACGCGCCTTTGGGAACACATGTAGGTTAGATGCATAGCTATACTAGTGCTCTTGCTGTGCATTACACAAGAAAGTTCTGTTTTCATCGACATCATTTATGTGCGTCTTTCACACTGCACACTGATTTGTAATACAAGAACCCGGAGCAGGCATGCTAGGCTTCACCTGTGAACAAGTGCAGACGGTGCACCAGCAAGCAGAGCTGACATGACGGTAATCGACTTCATATGATACAGAATAACAGTTTGGTGCATAGGAATTTCCACGCATCAGCAGACGGTCTTGATGGGGATAGTGAGACGTTCTCGATGGCCGCGAAATCTGAGTGTTGACATGATACACGGATTTCGAAGGGTACCCTGTGCGACGATAGAATGTACAGCGCGATCATATAGACATGGCTCCACGCCCCTTTGGTAAGGTTCATGTCCCTATTTGTATGGGGACATGACCATCCCCTATATAGGGTCATGTCCTATGTACATATATATGGGAACATGACCCTTACCACGACGGCGCGGAGCCGTGTCAACTGAATCGCGTGCTAAGTTCTATCGTTGCACAAGGTCATCGTTGGAATCCTTATATCGTCTCTTATACACATCTACCACCCAAGCTG
>NHOP01000567.1:0-14230 GCA_018697155.1 Pyramimonas parkeae | reverse complement strand
CGATTCTAGTACTTCGACAGGGAGGGCGGGGGCGGTCAGGGGCGAATATCATCACAGGTTATGAACCGGGTCGCGTTCTTTTGCGCTGCACGGATCGCACATTTTTAGTGTGTGTAGAAGCGTTTCAGCGCGCATTGCAGCGTTGAACAGACTCAGAGTTCCCTAAAATCTGGGAGATCGCCTGAGACGCGACAAGAATGGCTGTGACAAGAAGATTGGACGATGACTCGGAGAAATCGCGAGAACCGCGTGCCGGGTATGTCCACGTGCAAGCGCTGACACCGGTTGCGGAGTAACTTTCAGCTACTATGTAAAGAAGTGCGAGAAATGCGGCGTCAAGAGTACCGATAAACCCGGCAGAAGATGGAAAGGTATTGAACAATTTGATGATCAAGACCGAGCATCATTTCCCTAGCGGATATCATTAGAACATACCAAGACACACAACAGAAGCTTCGGGGGAACCCATGAAGATCATCATGCGAAATCCTGTGCACAAAGCGGCAATGAGAGTTGTTATGAGAGATGGCGAGCCTGGATAAGTTCTCATGGAGTTTGACGTAGCAATGACGAATGATCAAGCTGCGGATACGAGAGAGGACATGGATGAGCAACTGCCCATAACCATATTCTCAATTAAACGGGTGACTATACTGTACGCAATTCTGTCCTTGGTTTTGATCTTCAGTAATGGCTTGGTCATTTTCTCTGCAATATTATGATCTGCAACTGGTATTCAATTCTTACTAACCCTCCGTGTGAAGAGGGCTCAATATTGGTGTTACGATTATCGCATGCGACAGGATGACAGTTGCCTGTGGACTGATTGACAGCTCATCAAGGAAATTTGAGCTTGCAATGAGGAGTTCTCCCTTCAGTTTATGTGGTGTCAAAGTACTTGCGTCATGCAACGGATTGCTAGGTACATGCTTGAGACATAACTCTGTCAATACCATCTAGGAGATTACGACACTTAGGAAGACCACTATGTGAATAGCAAATTTATAGAAACGATGGACCGGATTGCGTGATTGAGGTGGTGCAATATGACTGGTCGCCCAGCCTCTACAGCGCCTTCCATCGTAGTGCACGATACTCTTCGAAACGATGATAGCCGTACAGCCCCCGCCCCCTCTCCCCCCTATCGTAACTGTACAATGAATGGCGACTGCAAAACTACATGTTCAACGATAGGATATCAATTTCACATGCCAACAATGACTCCAACCCAAGGACTCCGACCACAGCGATCGACCCGCTTCGTCAGTGGGCTCTACCGCCAAACGCGAGCTTTACCCTCATCCCTACGACCAGCACGTAGTTCTGGGCAGAAGACGTTTCGTATGACAGGATATGTCAAATGCATATACTTCAAATCGAAGCTCAATGACTGTTTTCTTATTGCACGTAAATAGAGCGGGAGAATTCAACTGTAAGAATCAGGTGGTGATTGAGGTGGTAATCCGTGAACAAAGAAGTCGATCAGGTTCAGAAGGGGCTGCTCATTCACTTCCTCATTCAACAAAACAAGAAAAAATGTGGAGTAAACGTGAATTGTCGTGCGTCACTTAGGTGGTGCACAATGGTCCACATACGCTAAGCGTGATCATCAGGATGCGCACAACGAGAATTTGCATCACTGTCATAGTACTAGAAATTTCCCGTAGAGGCTAGCAATGTGCCATATCAATTACTCTGTATGGCATCTAGGAATTCATGGTACTCAGGGTATGTTGCACTGTGGATATGTAAATTGATATCATATATCTAGACATTGTACCGGATAAGTGTACGTATTATGGTGCATTGCTATTGGTCATCCAGCTTAGTATAGCGTCGACCAGTGGCAGTGCACATCACTGTTGAACGGCTTAGCCTTCCCAAGCACCCCCCCCGGATGTAGTCTGTCTGCACAGGCGGGACAGCCAACATCCTGATATTCACAGATCATAGGCCTTACACGCCACCAATGGACATGTATTTCATCGGCATGCTGCGCGATTTCGACAATACCGGCAGTCCGCGCAATAAGCGTGGTGGTGTTGTGCAGATTAGTTCAAGGTCCGCGTGCCATGGGCGGCAAGTGAAACCCTTTTCGTGTCTAAGCCGGATTACATTGCCTGCACAGGTGTAATGTAACTGGTTGCAGGGATTATTTTGTTCACTGGAATGTGCTGGAGCTTTCGTCGACGAAGAAGACTTTCATGATTGACTGCCGACCCTGTTTGGCCGCCATGTGAGACCCGCGAGTGACGGACTTTCTCCCGGCTCCAAGGAGAAGCTTCTTGCACCAAGTCCAAGAGTGACAGGCAGCACAGACGCTGTGCGCAAATTGTATTACACAACCAGGTGAACGAATTTCTTTTATGCTGCTTATTCGACTCACTCGGTGGAAATTCTTTTTGGTGCCGCATTGGGCAATGGCCCCGGCGCATTGCGCAAGCATCGGATGGTGCGATGGTAAAACAGTAAAGCGGAGAAACTGCATGATCTGTGCAAAGAATTTAACGAACAGAAAATGTTCAAAGTGCCGGTGTGATTAGTGCACTGAAGCATCTCGCATTCTCATCCTACAGCTGTCTGAACTGCATAATAATTTCTGATCACCCGAAACAAATCACATAACAGTTGAACACGATGTACCAATGAGCTATATCTAGGGATGTTATCCTTGCCCATCAGATACTTAGCCACACTCTGAGCTCCACCATGCACAAGAATTCCATGATAGCTCATACAAGCATCCAAGGGGTCATGACACAATATCATATTCGTGGTAGCCTGCTAATTCGAATACGCACACAACCACAAACATGTTTGAAGTGTCAGGATGTCCCGATTCAAAATCATGTTACCTGTTGGACTTTTGCGGAACAACCTATCCATGAATCGTTGGTAATGGAAGACGTGCGGCACAAAATCGCACTGTCTGCGTTTGATATTGTTCCTTCACACATAAAACGAGCGACGCACAAACGAAAAGGGACAGAACACATGGAGCAACTGGGCTGATTGTCCACACGATAGGATGACAGTTACCTATGGACTCATTGACGGCTCTTCGAAGTAAGTTGGGCTCAAAATGGTCAGTTTCTCATTGAGTTTTATGGTTTTCAATGGCTGATTGATAAATCGGTACATCAGATGAACGATAATTGAGTATCGCCTCATTTTGTTGGATGCCAGCATATGACGTTGTGACATACAGCAGGAATTTCGACGATTTTCCTGAAATATATAATTGGACTACGTGCTGACAGCTCGCGCATGTGGAGTATAATGTAGCATTACAGCCTTTTGATCGGAATATCGGCACGTGCAACAATGTACAATGCGCTTTGTCCATATGAAACTAGATATGCCAGCATGCTATTCGAATGGGGATGACGAGGTACATTTATCTTGGATCACGCGACATACGTTTGGACTTTATGTGCGGGTATCGAAAGATACCTGGTGCATCGGTAGAATCTAGTAAGCGACTCACTTGATATGGCTCCTCGCCACGTAGTTAAGGTTCGTGTCCCTTTGTCTATTTACATGACATGCGACACCGGTTTGTACTGTGCACGCACGTTTCGCAATTTATCGTATGCATCGATCGAATTCTGCGCGTGACTTGTTTGACATGGCTCTCCACCCTTTGCGTAGGAGTCATGCCCCTGAAGCTAACCTTGATAACAAGCGAGAACAAATCGTCCAAGGTCTTGTTCTCATTCGGTCTTCAGCAAAACTTCTAAGGTACGTGTGTATCAACATACAGTCAATTTACCGTTTGTTGCACTGTACTATATCCTGCCTGTGCATTAGCCGACATGAGTTTCCCTTGTTGCGCATATAAGGGTGTGTTTCGTGTTTTATGCATTAAGTTCCGATTGTTTCCGATGATGTAGTCGTTTCACGTCGGGACACACTGTGAAGCAATTATGTTCAGTATACGCCTCAATTGACTTGGCTGCGCGCCCACTGCATAGGCGTTATGCTCAGATGCACACATCGCACATGAATACCAAAGCAAGGCAACAATTGAAAAATGAAAATTGGAAGATATGATTTGTACATACATCATGACGCTATGTTCATAGAGAATAGGTTATGTACTTGTTAACGCACCCGTATTCGTTTCAACACAAATAGTCTACGCAATACGTGGAGGTTTTCTTTAAAGAGTGTTCTTCGGTCAAAATGTTCAAGAGCTTGGGCAGTAGGTATACTTTCCCCATCAACGTCGAATGAAAGAAAGGTGCTACAGTCAACAGACCAAGAAAGTGGTCCGTTGGTCACTGTTCAATGCCTCAATGTGCTATGAACGATTCATGCATGATCAGCTTGGAGGTATCCCGCTTCGCCTTGTTTTGCATAGCTTTCAGAGCTTCCCAAGCTAGCACTTGCCATATACGCAATGCCCCACCTACACTATTGCTGCTAGGAGCGCAATGGTATATGGCAGCCAACCTCAAAAGGGTTTCATCTGTAGGTTCGTTTTCCATTTGTTGACCTATTGTAGCTGCTTGTATGAAGTACTCCTTCGCCTCCTTCAATCGGTTGGTTTCCTCATACGCAATGCCGAGTTCATATTTCACCTGCAATCAAACCTCGGAAAAACAAATAAAATAACTAAACACAAATCTGGGGCGCATCACTACAGCACACAGCAAAATACATATGCACTTTGCTGTGTGTTGCATTGATTTGATTTACGTGTAAGGAACTTTTGAAGCTGTATGCGTGCGGGACCTTTGGTGCGACTTGAAATACAGATTCACTGATGTGAATTCAAACAAGACACTGCACCGTATCCATGTTAATATGTAACCTTGGTACAACGCTGGAAGCATTCAACATTTCCCCACGCACGAATGTGGTCCTGAAGAGATGCGCTTCCTTGGAGACCGTGTTCCAGGTTGCTAGTCTGCTGAGAACAACATGCTTGTTTTTCTTCTTGCAACGATGCTTGCCTACAACATCTAGGGTGCATTCGGCTATTCACTCATGGTAAGGTGGCATGCACCATCCAATCGTTCGGTGCCAGCATTGCCTCGGTTGAGCAGACAATTAGAGGATCGATCCATGATCAAACACATGGAGTCATTATCAGCTTGTCCCACATACCCTCCAGTCCACGCCTGGTTGAAAACCATTCGTCTTCGTAGCTAACGTCAGATCCATGCGCTGATTTGTGCAGGCATCAGATATGGCATTTCAAGTCAGTGACATAATAACATCAAGTGACGGGAACTTTACCCTTCACAAGTGCGTGCGAGGTCTTTCTACATAAGCGATCAATGTACACAGAAAAGAACACAGCCATGCCCTGTTTCTGCGCAACTGAACATCAAATACGCAATATTCCTTCTGAAACAGGGAGCTCTTACGAGGAACGAATCTGGTCGGTGCATATGAAAGAAAATGCAGACTTAATCCTCAGACACGTAGGGTGGCGGGATGACTCCGATTAGCAATCTACACGAATTGGAGTGCCCGGTACGCTGACTTACCTGGCACTCTGATTTCTTACCACCTGGTCACCAGCAATCTGGATTCTGGCATGTTACCGAAACTTTGCCATCGCGTGCTTTATAATTTCAACAAATCAAACCTACAACAACTGAAGATTTCAACAGAGAAACAAAGACCAACGTTACGCGCTTGTTCATGCAAGCTAACCAGGACAAACGCACTGCATACCAAGTGTTTGCAACAAATAACAAAGCACAAAGATGCCTGATTGCCAGCAGGATTGCAATCTTATATGGAAACCTGACATCTTGCGCACACCCGCGCGGCGTGGTTGCACGCTGGTACCTCAATGAAGTTCAATCTATGGGTAGTGGGTGGAAATCCCAATAATGATAACCTTATCTCACTCGACGATGTCATGCGTCAGCCAAGTTGAATAGCAAGCATGCTCACACACCATCCAATTCATCAACAGTCAGGTTCGACGCCTTTCATCAAAATCTGTGTCGCCTGGATGTGCAGTGCTACCCCAATGCACAGCTGGAAAGAGTTTCCTTTGACCCCCCAAAAAAAAGCATTGCCCATTGTGAGCGCGGCACCTCCAGCAGCAGCAGGCGCATCCCGGGTAGGTCCGCATTGGGCCGGGTCTTGATCCGCTCCATAGCCTTCTGGGCACAACTCTCCGCAGCAAGAAAGCACTCCATCGCGCGGAACCTCTCCCGCTCGCGCAGCCACGCGCGTCCCATGCCCAGCTGGATCTGGCTCTGCAGAAGAGGTGGGATGCTTCACATACAAACGCCCAAAGCCAGGGCCTCGGAGCAGGCACTTATGCAAGAACCCTGCCCTGCAAGGAGCGTGCTTCTGACCATCTCGCAGCGAGGTCGGCACACACAGGTACCATTGGGTGTTTGCATTCATGTGCACGGCATGTTCAACAAGCATATGATGACATGCAAAATATAGTAGTCCTGTACACATAGCTGTATTGGAGGTGATAGCGTTGCCCACTGAATCGCAATGTTCAGTACGCGGTGCAAACACGGTCATTGACAAAGCATGTGAGATGCCTCGGTTCGCCTGCCCTTTCTACTACAAAACTCATGCGCAATGCAAAAAGAATAACAAGGAACTGAATCTACAGGATATCAGAAAAGGGATTGCCATTGGTGTGTACAGAGCTCGATGCACTATGGAAGAATGCGGCATCACCAAGCACAACATGCAGCTTGCACCACATGATGTGCAAGGAAACGAGTGGCACGTAAACATGGCACAATTGTCTCCAGGCCATACAAACGGCCAAGCACACCAGATTTGGACATAGATTTACTCTCATATGCTTGTTCGATGACACAGACAGATGCGGACAAAACAAAACATTCAGTGCTCGACTTCTGTTGAGCACAGCGCATGCATGACTGTGGGCGGAACATATGTGCTTTCCCCAACACATCAGGCTAAACACCAGCTGTGTGCGCAATACATTGGGCTGCAATCTATCTTTGGATCGACGGAGGTCCCTTCATCATACGCTCGAAGCATTGAAATAGACATGAGGGTGCAACAAACAGCGCATGTTGAATTTTACATCATGAACGCATTCTAGGTGTAGGCAATACACTGGAAATAAACTTGCACAATCCAAGAGGTGCCCTGTCAACCCCGTCGGAACAGCGCAATATGCAGACAGATAAGGTACTTCGAACTCCGTGAATCGTGTCAGTACACAGAACATATATAAACACGCCGGCAACGGAGTGTATATGATACAGACTAAGAGTTTGTTTCATATGGATTTTCACGTGTCAGCAATGTCTTGATGGGGATGGTGAGATACGCTCTCCTTGGACCACGCAATCTGTGTGTGTTCGATAGAACTTAGCGCGATTTAGTTGACATAGCTCCCCGCACTTTTGCAAGGGTCATGTCCCCATACGTATAAATAAGTTCTCATACATGCGGTAGGGGCCATATTAGCTGTATACATAAGGTCTATCGATGCAGGGTAACCTTCAAAACTCGTGCATCATGTAGAACGTATCTTGTCAACCTCATCAGGGCCATGTTCATCAGGATGGTCTGCTGATATATTTTAATCCATATGAAATATACTTTCATATGTTTAACATGCAGACGGTTGACGGCCGGCATGCTGTGCTTATTGTTGGTATGTATACATGTAAATACGGAAATGACGCTTGCACAAAGGGCGGGGAGCCGTGTTGGCTGCATCGCGCGACGAACTCCATCGGTGCACAGGGCAACTTTCAACACCTGCGCATCTCATCATTCGCATCAGAAGGGTCTGCTGATCTGTGTATGTCTGAAACTTGATCGAATCTTATGTTTTGGATGCTGTCCTATGCTGACGCGCCAGCTCTGCATGTTGGTGCACCTCCGAGGGTTTGTTCACAAAAGTTCCCAAGCACGTCGGCTCGGAGGATCTTGGATTGTGAAACACGCGTCCATAATTCATTGCATGTGTTCAAATATTGACACATGGAATAGACCACCGCATGACTCGTGGCAAGAGCAGGTTCAGAGCCCCGACATGGGTAGGTGCTGCCTAGGCTGATGATCTATTAAAGGGCCTCGCAGGCTTGGCGGGTCATCCTCAACTGGCGAGTGAGTACACCAAAAACAACCACCATGGCAACGCGGTGAACAAAGTTTTTCTACATCATTCTTATTATTTTCATCATTATCATCATGATCATTATCATCATCATGATCATTATCATCATCATGATCATTATCATCATCATGATCATTATCATTATCATGATCATTAGTATCAGTATCATTATGATTATCATTATCATCATTATCATTTTGGTTGATTCTTATGAATGGTATCTATGAGGAACAAAACAACAGAAGAGTAAACGGATTCGGTGCTACGCTTTGATTGGATATACACATGAGCATTAATAGTGATCCATGTGACTATTCCATCTGTCTACAGTCTTTATCACCCAGCTGTGAGGCGTATTGATCATACTGTGGATGGAGTGTCGAATGGGAGTGGGCGAAGTGGAGGGGTGATCTTGTTTTGTGTGCGATATACTGAAGCTTGCTTTGGGATCTTTGTAGGGCTCTTGTATGTAGGCAGACTAGAAACGGTCAATTGTGGACTGCTGGATTGATTGTTATGATGAGTGATGAATTTTTTCAATACAACAACGTGAACATGCGAGGTTCAGAAACTTGGCAGGATATGCTTCGAAAATTCCATCACAAATGCAGTATATTGGATTGATCACAAACAATAATCCATGTGCATTGTCGACATGCATTCATCCAGCAGAATAGCAGCACGGTCGTATCAGTGTCATGTGGTTGCATACCTTGTTAAGTACGCTTGGTTTTCATCTTTTTGCATATACGGTATGTGATGTAAACGTTGCTTATATCATAAATTGCGCGAATATAAAACAGACCATTCTGATGAGGACTACACGACAAGTCCAGTAGGATCTTTAATTTCGTGCTGTATCTTGTGTGTTTGGAATGTACTCAGATTCTGACGAGTTCGTTGCAGTGGTGTGGCAATTTGGATTACACATAATTGACATGGCCTGCCAACAAGCAAGGTCGGGTGCCAGTGTATACATGCATGCAACAAAGATCTGACCCCTTCCCATTGCGCGGGAGGTGAGCCATGCCGAATCAGTCAGATGCTTCACTTTACAAAGAAAATCATACACCCGATGTACTGGAACAAGCACACCAGCTACAATGCACAGCATGCAATCGAAGTAAACCTGTCTCGAAGCTCATTGAGGCATCACCCTTTGATCTTTGTCGTCCATACGATGAAATGAAAGATCAAAGCACATGCGCATCGGTACATACATAGAGTTCCTAAAATTCGGTGAATCCAAGAGGTTCTCAGTAAAGAGCGGATCAAGGATTCAGTTTTTGATGCTATCTCATAACCATGAATTCCAGACAAGAAGTATGAAGAGCTTTGACTCTGAACACCAAACCCAATTCGGGACAGATGTTTTCAGGGCTAACAGCCATGAAAATAGAGCCACGCACCTACTTTTAAGATGCTTTGCGAGTGCACGTGTGTCTTATTGCGGGTTGGGCGATGGGATGTCGGGTGGGGTGCTACCTGGGCAACCACTCCTCGCGCAGTGCCTCCTTGTACCGAGCGATGGCACGGCCGTAGTCTGCCACCTCCAGCCAACACAACGCCTCCGCGTTTAAAACCTGAGGATTTCGAAATACGTACCATGACTCATCCGGTTACTTCCTCGACAAAACCTCAATCTTGAAATGATTTCCTTATGTAAACTGAATGCGGTACCATGAGATGCCAACATGCATGCCGCGTCCCAACTAGTCTCGCGAACAGCCACATGAATTGCACTCGCATACACAATGCGGAACCAGGATCAGGGTGAGGGAGAAGGGTCAGAACAACCAGCAAAATGCGGCGAGCTGTTCAGACTTAAGCAATTGAAATGCTTGCCAATTTCAAGTTTTCATTGAAAACACGAACGCTGTCTACCTTTGTCATTCGGGAATTCAGTGAGCAGCAAAGTTGACCCAGTGATCACGGGACACCCACTTGTGCATCTGATTCTCCATGTTTCAGCGCAGAAATTCTGAATTCGCAGCTCATTGTGCGAGCCAGAAATCGAATGATACCTTGGAAAACTTGGAACCGTCTATGAAGCGATAACGCACTAGCGATTTCGCATGCACATGTTCCTGGTCTACCGAGTGGCGATTCCTTTGTGGACATGCAAACAGATAGTGCTATCAGCCTTGCTCGGCCATACACACATGGACACGATGAATGGGCTCCTTCTGAGCAGTTGCATACTGGTCGCACTCTTCAATCATCGCAATCGCTTCCCTTGGGTTTGCAGCCCTGCAGAGTTCTAATGCCTTCTGTAGCCTGAATACATGAATAAAAACAGCAATAGTTATAGCTCTACAAGTCTTAAGGAATGCATTTTGAGTGGCACAAAAAAGGTGAAAGCTTACATCACAGGCAAATATGCATTTCAACTAAAGCCACCCCATTTGGTGGCATCTCACAAACGCTGCTTGCGAAGTGAGACGAAAACGCACGCCAATTCATTTACAATACATATTCTTTGCAGTTCAACGTAGGATCTCACCCCTCATCAGGATATAACTCTGCAAGCAATAATCCAATATTTTTCAGCAGTGTCAGTAGGAATCGTTTTCTTCTTTAAGTACAACTTGCATGAAATAAATGACTGAAGTATGTGCACAAGGTGCTGTTTTTCTCTATCATTCAGGGTACCTTCTGCAGGCTCCGTGTGTACACACCTGTTATGCATCTCCAATTCGCTGCATACCGGAAGTCGTTGTGATGCAATCGACTCGCTTAAGCAAGGAGGCATGCCAGCAATGAATTCATGTTCCATCCCTCTCAAAACAATCACCTTTCCACTCTTGGGTCAACTCTCTCAAATTCTACTGGGCGGCAGTTGTTTGTAGGGAAAACCTTTACAAAACTGGAGCGTTGGCAGAAGTGATGAGCAACAGTTTCTGAGCATGTTTAGCAGATTCACGTTCGCTCTAGTGAGCACGAACCTTGAAGTACTGCGATTAATTCATAGCGGTCAGGATGAGTGGGATTTACTTGATGGTTTTCCGCTTTCCCTTATCAATCCACAAGGGTGATTGCGATTGCGACACTGACACCTAGGTGCGAACTACGAGCAATCACATATGGTGCAGTGATTAGCCGCGCAGCCTCCGTCCAGAGGTCTCGAGTTCGAACATCTTCAACCGGAGAGTTGTCTCCGAGCATCAGAACGACGTCGGAGGTCCTACGAAGAAGAGAGCGGAATATGGTGCTTTCGGTACGTGCACTTGATTTTCGCGGTTGAATCATCAACGCTTACCGCTTATGGTTCGATGGGTAGCTTGCTTCAGACCCTAGAG
This sequence comes from Pyramimonas parkeae, assembly GCA_018697155.1. Lineage (NCBI taxonomy): Eukaryota > Viridiplantae > Chlorophyta > Pyramimonadophyceae > Pyramimonadales > Pyramimonadaceae > Pyramimonas > Pyramimonas parkeae. The sequence goes on along the minus strand of NHOP01000567.1, from coordinate 2,836 downwards.
GTGGGGTAATTGAATCCGGTGCGAACATAGACAACTGGGCAGCTGTTGCTGCCCTACTCAAATACCGTGGATCTCGTTCATCATCCAAGCGTCGATCATTTCCCGATATCGAAGATCTTTCGTATCTATAGTCAGAGCTTGAATTGCGGTAAACCTTTGCTTGAAAAATCCGGAATGGTACGAACATAGAATAGAGGCACTGGGATGGATGACTTCGACACCTCCGCTCGATTCCAGAAAGGCTGCAACTGCATGCGAGTTGTTTACGCGCGCTCCATAACGGATTCGCGCGGGACTTGCGCGGAACTGTGTACAACGAATTGCACTGCTGCGTCTCTGTGCTCGTCGATATGCCCAGCATGGCAAAGGGGTAGTTCGCTGTGCAACCCTAGGTTGGGAATGCCGAACGTGAGTTTGGTGACGAGAAATCTGTTGTGCTTGCAGTTCATCGAGAGAATACGCAAGAGTATTGTAGTGGAAGAGGTGTTGCCACTATCATGATTACAGTAGATGGGATTTATGGTGAATGTACGACACAGTTTGATTGAGGATTGATTAGGTATTCAAAAACACAATACAAGTTTGCAAAATGAAGTGCTGTTGCGCTTGGTCTGGCAGGTTCATTTGAAGTTTGAATTATTTCATGCAAGTTGGAGACGCCTTGTAACTCTTTGAACGCTTGAATTGTGCAAGGAATATAGATTGTTATCAATTGTAGCTCGTTTTATGGAAAATGCAGTGATGCACCTTGATATGGCTATGAAAACATCATTTGTGTCAATTGGAATATTTGGGTGTCAGTGTTTAGGAACTATTGTCATATCTGTGTCATTCTGACAAAGAGTTCCCGGGTCAACCCATGATAATGCTTTTGATACAGATTGGATGCATCACAAGAATCAAGAAGAAGTGGTGTCAACTTGTCCGATGATATCAGACTAGCTCCTGAAAAGAACTGCTTCCTAAACACAACCATTGGGTACGGACATTGAAAGACCATGCAAATGATTGTTGCTTGGAGAAATGTCCGTAGCAAAGCCAAGTTGCACATTTCAATGCATACATTTTGCATATGCTAGGCACTCGCAGTTAGGACTTTGTTGGATTATGGTTCAATTGACATGTTCTCCGGTTGTGGGTGTTAGAGGCTCTGTAACTCTTTAGCTCAGGAGACGCGCTAGATTCCTTGTGTGGCGTATTTTTGGTGGTCATTTTGCAACGTGGAAGTGCATCCTAACGTACTCGTTCTATGCTGATTACATATTTCCACACAATGTGCTCGTGCTCAGGTATCGGTGGCATGACAGTAGTCAAGATGCAGTGGACACTGAGACCTGGGACTTGTCGAAGGTTGCGAAGGGCAATCATGATGTTGCTTGTTTTGGGTCGCGCTTCCGCCCAGGTCCCGCGTACGCTCTCCCTGAGACCATCGACAACGCCTCTTGATCTAAGCTTGTAAAGCCTCCTGGTTGATGTCCTGTTGCTGAAGTTGAGGGTGGTGGAGGAGTGCGCAGTTTCAGCTGCGCGTCCCTGCTATGCACATAACAAAACATGGTGTATTTGAAAGAAATCATCAGAGCTTCACCTATCCTTGACATTATGATTGTTATGTGTGTAAGCGGTTATCCAAAGCCTTATGAAGATCCAACAAGGACCTCTAGCCATTGCACCCGAATTATGCAGGTGCCAAAATGGTAGCAAAGCAAACTATGCCATTCCGCTTAGCTACATACAAGAACACGAAAATCACTGAAATTTCTTGCACTTGATTTTTACTTATTTATCTGATGAACAGCGCACATATTGGGATATGTGATATGCTGCACATGCACAAAGCTTTGGCTTGCAGGTATTTGCAATTAATGCAACAAGGGCTGTTTCCAAGTGTACTTTTTCGCCACAACAAACCATGACTTTCAAAGACACGCTGCATTGTATAGCTGTTCGTACAGTTTGTGGAATTCTGATGTGTCCCATGGCTGAGTGGAGTTGCGCCAAGTTGATGGAATATGAGTCCGATGCGGAACTCACTCAGTCATTCCATAGACACCCTCGCAGTGTGCTGTCAACATGCATGATAAGTCGAGCTTGTGGCCACTGCAGGAGCTCATGGGCATCGAAGTTGACATGATGATTGTACTTGTTTCCGAAGCTTCCAGCGCATCTCTCTTATCAGGGCGTATTTGAATGCATTGAAATTTGCTGCCAACATACTTTTTTGGCTTAAGGATACGCCTTATGCTGAAGCTCCAACAACACGTATCCGACAACACTCGGAACCGCTTCACACATTCACTCTTCCTTCGCTGTCTACGCCCCACGTGTTTTTCGCAGTACAGAATCTTTGCCCAATCCCAAAATGCATGCCCTGTGGTGTATGTCGTCAAGGACATAGACCACAGTTTATATAGAATAGCAAAGCAAGTACAGCTGCTCTCAGACCATAGCCCTGGCCGCATTCTGGAGACGGATACACATCTTTTGATGAAGTCACGGCTGTGTGCTGGCTATGCCCTGCTATTCCGTATCGTGCATGGAAAGCGCAATGTCGCTTCTTGGGACATCTATTAACCTGGTCTATTTTTTGTCTCTCTTTTACTAAACACACAACGCAACTGGTGTACGGGTGCGTGCTGATGTGCTTCGTGCATGGACCGGCGACGTATCCTGCAGCCAACCCCCTGCTCCCACATATCCCGCCGCCTGACATTCCAACTACCAAACCCCCTTACCTCCCTGCCGCCCCACCCCCTATCCCTCCCAACATCTTTTCGCCTCCGTCCCCTAACCTCCCCAATCCGCCTTCACCCTCACCGCCTCCTGCCCCCCCTCCTGC
>NHOP01000566.1:0-14230 GCA_018697155.1 Pyramimonas parkeae | reverse complement strand
AGCACCGCCGCATGCAGAGTGCTACAAAGTGTTGGGGGAGGCAACGATAGAGGCAGGGAATGGGGAGGAACGTGACGAATCAAGGTGGCGACAACGTTGGATCTTGGATCCGGTGGCGGTGACTGCCTGCCGTATCGAAACGGACACTGTGTTGCAGGTACGTGCGATGCAGCCACAATTGGTGTTCAGTTGAAATTTTCTCCTGAAATCTGGCAACAGCCTGGATCTTCAGGTCTAAACTCCATGTGGGCTTACTGCCCGCACTCTTGTCTGAGGCCATAAGCCGATCATTCGTTGGTGCTTAGATTTTTTTCTGGTTATTCTGGCCATGCTCTTGAGGGAAAGAGTATTGGGAGACGTTCTCATTTTTTTATGGTTGAATCGTTAACTTGGGACATGTCCAGGCCATGCAGGATGTTCATATGCACAGGTCAGTAGGGTTTGTGTTGCTGCATCATTCTCGAGGTGTTTTCGAAGGCCCACAAAGGGGGGCCACACAAATGCAAGTATACATCATTCATCCATAAGAGTAGATCCTTACATCATTCTTTGTCCCATCAGCACTACCTCTTGGACAATCCAGAGCAGCCAATCAACGTTTTCACAACAATCTGTGTTGCAGTGGTATGAAAAGACACACAGAACTGTACTTGCATTCAAACGATTGTATGTGAGTTTTGCCTTTGTAGTACAGTAGGGCCAACTAGCGTCTCAATCTGGTACATTGTGCCACTGTCTTCTGTTGATTTGCATGCCCGATATCAGACTGTTGATTTGGTAAGACATCTTCACCTTAGATGGATGAGACGTAGAATGTTAAACGGATTGAAATATCCACCATGCACATTCTTGGAGTACAAGGCACTTGACATGACGCATGCTTGTCAGTTGCCGTTTGTGCACGCTTAAACACCTGCTTCCTCTTATCATCGGATTATGTGTACCTCGCCACGGATTGGAAGCGCCTGCGCAGCTAGTGGTTGGTGTGGAGGATCCTTGGCGCTCCACAAGCGCTAGCCCTACCTATAAGCAATTGAAGCGCTTGCGTGCTATGGGTACAGATTACCAAGGCAGATGCCATGCAATCGAATGTACAGCCACTCTTTGATTGCGCGAGAATTGGGCCTGTGTTGAATATTGTTGGCGGTCTTTTCTTGCGCTCAACGCTTCCTCAGGTGGTAGTTCATGTCAACATGTTAAAGTCATACATGCAGACATCCAGGTGAATTTCTTTGTTTGCAGCCGAAGCCTCGGATGTTGGTTGCAATTGCATCTCCTGGTCTTGCGTTCACGGTGTTGGGGTTACAGCTGTGCACCTCGTGATGGTCTTTGTATTGTCTGTCACCCTTTCTTCTCTCTTTATTGGGCTTGATCATATTGTTCCTACCACCATTCAAAACTGCATCATTCAGGCCTTGCAATAAGAAGCGCAGGGTACAAATTTCTTTCCAATCCCTAGTTTCGAGGGTACGGAAGGGTTGTATGTCAAATGTGTGGTTGGCGCCCAGCAGTCAATGTCGGCTTCTGCAACCATCCTGCCCAGTGCTCTTTCCTCACATACCAGTGCTGCCCGTACCCAATGTGTCCTGCAGCGTTTGTGGGAACCTATGAGTGACATTGCTTGCCAGGCAGTCTTTGGGCACACATGGGACGTGCACTGGAGACTTTTATTACCCCGAATGTGATTTCCGCCTTTCCCTTTGTAAGGCAACAGTTGGCAGATTTCGTTGGGGTGAGGGAGTTGCCCCCAAACGGGTTCACATGATGTCCGAGATATGGGGGGGGATATACAAAGGATCGCCAAAATCAAAGTCTGGGAGACCTGTTGTACCCAATATCTGTTTTGTTTGTTGAGCATTGTGCAAATGCTTGCTTATTGCTGATGTTGTGCCAAGTGCCAGGTGTGTTTTGATTCATTCACAACTTTTTGTATCACATACTGTTGATCTAGCTGGGTTAAACGTATTCCTGGTCCCGAACAGGGCAAGAGGATGTTCCGTGCGTGTCAGAAATGACGATTGAGATGATTGCGTGCATGATGGTGAAGAGTCATATGTCTTATCATGTTGTGCATTTGGTATAGTTTCTGTTTTTGTCCTCTATGTAAGGATGTATATTTGTGCTGTATCTCTATTTTGCAAGTAGACTTGATTTACCATGATCAGCCACCAACGTGCTCAAAGATGTACAACCTTTCAATTGCCAAAAACAATGAGATTGCGCGTGATTCAGCCATCACTGTAGCATTACCGCCTTAGGACATTTTCACAGTATTCATTTCCCAAACCCAAATCACCAAGATGAAATGCGGGAAGTTCGATAATGTTCTGCCTCTGCCAGACTCGTATGCTGGCAGTGATGTATAGATTTGCACGGACTCACCTTCAAACGCTTGATCACTGCACTGAAGAAATTATCATAACTGCGAATATACTGATTGTGGATGTTCAGTCGGACCCATGGTCCCTTCTCCTATACATCCACTATGTATTTACATAGTGGGTCCATCACATTCCTTTGGAAAGCATGTACTCAACTACAATCAGCCAATCTTTATGGTATCCCGATGGTTCCAACTGCAGGCCAGCCTATTGGCGACCAACCAGCATTCTGGATGCGCCCAGACATCCACCCACTTTCTACCAACTCGGTGGAGCTACGACGCGCGCAGCATCGCTCACGCCCACCTTGTTTTGAAGGTATCTCTGCTGCACCTGCCAAGTGTGGCCCGTTTCTTTGGGATGACGTCTGGAGCGGGGGCAAGCCTCCGTCAAATCAACAGGTTGAAGCTATTGGACCATGTCGCGGAGACAGCTTTAGCACTCACCGGGCACAAGTACGTGGAAAAGGTAGTGGCGGCCAGAATCGTGAAGGTGAGCTGCATTGGATGATTTTAATCGATCAGGAACATCACGGCATAGTCTACAGCTTGATAGTATACTACATGTCCAAGTTTTCATATGCAATGCCGTGCTTTTGTTGGTGGGTTGACCGCACGGTCCGGGGCGGTCTCTGGTACGCGAGTTTGCACACTGGCCGTTTGAAAAGATGCGAATGTCGTCGTTGGTGGTCGTTGGTGAAAAAAGGAAAGCTAATGTCATCGAGACCATGTCGGATGGCCAAGTTGTTAGGGCGACGGCTCCTACGCTGTAAGCCGAGTTCGAGCTCCGACATGGGTAGGTACTGCCTCAGCCAATGATTTATCAACGCCAGCCAGCATGGCAGGTTATCTTCGATTAGCGAGTACTCATCCCAATCACCTTTACAATCAACCACGAAATCGGTGGTTCAAAATTTATTATGTCATCGAAAAAACGATGACTGTCCAACCGTGGCTCACAAGGTCAAATTTATGGAGTTTATGACAAGAATGGTAGTTTTGTTTGCCGTGTCACACGTTGCTTCCTGTTTTTCTTCTGTTGCCCTGATATTTGCCAGCTGATTTGCTTAGGTGTGGATTAACGAGGCGATGGGCAAATGTGGTAGCGTACGGTAGAATGTGTTGGAATCTGGGAGGTTTGAATACTGATTCTGCGTGAAGAAACCTATATTCACATGCCAGTCGAAGATTTGCTCCAAAAACAAAATCTTGGATATTTTGAAACATGAGATCGAGCATGTACAACATATAAGATGAGATGGTGTGTAATCTTCCCCGCAGCGCACATTGAATCTGAGCCAAGGCAACGTGCAAGTAGTGGACAAGGTGCTGAGGAGAGTAGCCGCTGACGCCTTGATGCGAGCACGCAAATCAGCATGCGCACAGCAGATAACCTAGGAGCAGTGAGATGTTTCGACAGCGTGATCTTTCTTCACCTTTTCCGCAAGCATTGACAGCACTATATCACGCCCTGTGAAAAACTGGTAGCGGAATCGGTAGCATACCAACAGCACACATGATACGTGTATCCTGCAATGTTAATTCTTGACCGGTTGATAAAGCAGCGCAAGCCAAGAGATTCCTGCATGGTTAAATCAACTTCTATGACTGGTTCATTATTGATTCTCCTACGCAAATATCCACTTGCATGAAGTCAGAGTTGCCTACACCAAACCAGCTGCGGTTGACATTGACTGCCTTTTCTCCTTTTGTTTCCTGTTCGAAGATACAAGCTCAACCTGCTTAGCTGCTTTTGCCGCTGCTCGGACCTCAACCTCAATCTTGTCAATCAACTCGACAAAAGGTCGGTCACCAGGTAGCCCCCATGGTCGTGTGAGCTGGCATCTAATCCTTGTGAATGGCCTGGAAATAGATCTCTTCGACATATTACACCACATCCTGTACGCTTTCATGGTTGCGAGGCCTAGCAAAGGCACGTTGCGATGCCACCTATACATGGGGCACTTTACAGTGCCTATATGATCGCTTCGAGTCCACCAGTAAAAATACCCAGGCAGAGTCCACATGATCATCACCAAAATTCCAATTCGGCTAGTGATTGAAACACTCCAAAACGCTAAGCTTTTCCATACAGAAAACCAGTGTCCCCAAGCTAGCGCTAATGTTTCGCTAATTTTTTGCTCCAAATGCACCACTGGAACGACTAAGCACATGATTGCGAGGATCTGGAGCACATAAAGAGTACCAATGAAAAGTCATGTACGTGTTCAAAATAAAGGAGGTTAACGACATTTGGCATGATGAATCTTCAAGGAATTTTGGTTTGTGGATACACAAGCTCAAATGTGAAACTCAATCAATTGTCACACAGGTCAAAGGAATCTTTCACAATGAAAAATCATAGCACTGGAACACGATAAAGCAACTGACCTGCCATTGAAAGCAGTCCCATGGGAACACATAGGGAAGAGACTCAATCCGCGCAATGGACGAGTACAGGTATCCAGCAAAAAGGGGTGCCTGTGTCATGATGCCCCAACTTAGTTGGATCATAGCGGCAGAATTGAACAAGAAATAGGAAGGAATCCATGAATGGGTATAGATACATGACTTGTAGGGCGGGGAGCCATGTCAACTGAAACTTGGTTGTGCTAAGTTCTATCCATGCAAAGGGTACCTTCAAAACTCGAACATCATTAGAACACATATTGCATGATCCAGGGAGATCGCATCCCATAAGATGGTATGCCGCACTGTGAAAATCCAAATGAAATAAAGTATGTGTATGGTTCAAATGCAGTCAGCTGCCAGCTTGTAAGATGCAAAGATTTGTTCATAGTGGTCACAAAGTATGTCTGCTCCAGCTTCTTGGATTCGAAAAAAAAATGGAAACACTGCCATAAACACAAATCAAAAATATCAACTTCCCTGGTTCAAACAAGAACATGTATTCCACATGTACGCATACACTTATCTGTATATATAATGGCATACGACCCATACCAGTAGGGCGGCAAGCCACATCAGCTTATCACACTTCAGAATTCCATGACTTGGAAATATCCCTCCAAGGAACAGAGCACCAAGCCTAGCAAGTATCAACAACTGCAAAAGAAAGATCCTGAAAGACGCGCCCTATGACACCAAAATCAAAGTCCCCGCAGGGACAGTCATGCACACCCAAGCAACCTTATTGCTCACATGCTTATGTGGTAGATTGATCACTCCAGGTCCGGTTTCGAATGCGAGCGCCTACTGCCCGTGCACGTCGAGGAGTGGATATGTTGCACGACTACCGCACGCAAAATTAAATGACAAATCGAAAGAGAAGTCGAAAAAGAAATCAAAACATACACTTACCTGACCCACCATCAGGAAGCAAGTGTACCTAAATTGAGTTCTACTGCACTACACAGATCAATCATTTGAATAATGGAATTCACAAGATATGCCAAAATATGTCCCACACGAGTTTATTGCCTAGTTTGTGATTGAGCTCACACTCAATCATGAAACTCGTCGTATGCGGGACGGACCGATCCACCCCCGACTGCGGTATCATATACAATAGGATACAACTCCAACCAGCACGGCGAGAACTGACATCAACTCATCACACGGTAGAATTCCATAACCTGGCAATATTACTCCAAGGAACAGTGCACCAAGCCTACCAAATATCTACATATGAAAATTAAGATCCTGCAAGACGCGCTGTACAGGAACAAAATCAAAGTCCCTGCAGAGACATTTTCATGCACGCCCGAGCACCCTTCTTGCTCACGTGCTTATGCGGCAAAGGGATCTCTCCAGGTCCAGATTCGAATGCGAGCGTTAGCCGCCCTTGCATGTCCTGGAGTGGATGTGTTGCACGACTACCGTATGCAAAATAAAAGGATTATGTATCGAAAGAGAAGTCGAAAAAGAAATCAAAACATACCTATACCTACCCCATCATCTGAAAACAAGTGTGCCTAAACTTAGTTCTACTACACTTCGCAAATCAATCACTTCAATCATGGAATAAATTGGATATGCCAAAACATGCATGACATGAATGTAAGACCATGTCCCCATGTATGTATTCGGGGTAATTGCTTTGCCACAAAAGCATGTGAGCAAGAAGGTTGCTCGGGTTCGCATGACAACGTCCCGGCGGGGAGTTTCAGTTTGCATCTGTAGATGTTTGGTTGGCTTGGTGCATTGTTCCTTGGAATAATTGCTGGGCCATGGAACTCTAGTGTGTGATCAGTTGGTATGGTTCCCCGCCCGACTGGAGTAAGGGGTCATATCCCATTATGTTTATACGTTGGACATGACCCTTATCAAAAGGGCGAGAGCCATGTCAACTGAATCACGCGTCAAGTTCCATCGTTGCACAAGATTACATTCAAAATCCGTGTTTCGCGTCAACACACAGATCGTATGGTCTAAGGAGAAAATGTTTCACCACCATCGAGACAGCCTGCTGACTCATGAAAATCCATATAAAACAAACTCCTATTTTGCATCATATGCAGTGTATTGCCGGCGGGTAAGACAAGTACCAAAAGGGTGGGGAGCTGTGTCAACTTGATTGCGGCCAAGTTCTATCGTTGCGCAGGATAAACTTGGAACTCGCGTCAACACCCAGACTGCGCGGTCCAAGGAGAACGTATCTCGCTATACCCATCGAGACATGGGTCTCGTGACTCATGAAAATCCAAATGAAACAACTCTTCAGTTTGTATCAAGTGCAGTTGGTTGCCAGCGTGTGAGCTCTGCTTGCAGATGCATCTCTGAGCATCGATTCACGGATATAACCGAGAATCCCATCCAGATTCATAGATTAAAAACCAATGTTCACGCTTCGACAAACATGCACAAAAATTTCATGTGTACTACATTACAAGCATTACAAATGCTTGTAATGCTGCCTTGTGGATGCGCTGTACTCCACCCTACGTGCGTTCCCACAGACGCGTGTTGTCAGTGTCTGGTCCAAAATAAGAATTCAAGATAAAATCCAATATGCTGCCACGCGTCAAGTACAGCAACATGCTGAATCCATTCAATGAGGTATGGTGCAATAATCACGTATCTAATGCAATTCTGCAGCGTATCTACCATCTTGAATATTGCCAAATGGCAACTTAAAATACCGAGCCCAAGTCACATTCAAGAGCCGTAAAGCAATCCATAGGCAACAGGCTTTCATTCATGTACTCAACGGAACGAGCTTGTGTTATGAATCATACAAGTATGTTTTCATTTGTTGTTCATATTCTTTCATGTATGTTAAGTGGCAACCCTGATTTTTTCATCCAAGAGCTAGGGCAGACAGGCTCGATTACCACCGTGAATATCCTCGGAGACGCGTCAACAAGCAGAGCTCACACGACGGCAACCGACTGTATATGACACAAACTAGGAGTTTGTTTCATATGGATTTTCACGGGTCAGCACTATCTGGATGCAGATGGTGAGAGGTGTTCTCCTTGGACCACGCAATCTGTGGGTTGACTCGATACACGGATTTCGAAGCTTACCTTGTGCAATGATGATACAATTCAACGCGCGATTCAGTTGACATGGCTCCCCGCCCTTTTGGTAGGGGTCATGTCCCCATATGTACATGCTCGACCTGGTGTAGCGCCCTCAATCGCTTGTCACTATGACCCTTCCGATTCGTAAAAAACCATGGAGTGAGGGTGTTGTTCCTCCAACCATTATCCTCTTGCATCTCTCTAAATGGTAGTACTCCATTTCTAGTTGAGCTTAGATAGCCGTACATCAGTCAATACGCAACTGGCGTTCTTTCTTACACACTATTTGGTACATATTCTTTATATTCATCGATTTTTCCTTTTTGTTTCGTAACAAACTATGGAATGGATGCGCTGTACCTCCCACTTTATTCATTCTGTAAATTGTTTCATGGCAACGTATCACCATGGGCCCAACTTGCGTTCCTCCCTTGCAGGTGAGTACAAGCACAACAAGACGGAGACGTGTGATGTTAGATCACACATCTTCCAATAAAATTGTTGTAATGGTTCAAAATTCCACTGAAGAGAAACATATATCATTTTCTTTTCCTCCTAATTGACAAGTCTTCTCAAAGCTAAGCATGAGTTCTGTACATTAAGCCGTACTGTCCAGGCATGATATTGCCAAGCTCCAGTTCCGATAATTTTTCTAGCAAACGATGATATCCAAACTCTGGTGTGTGCCTGGTACTGCCAACTGCCAACTGCCAACTGTAACGTACTGCCAGGAAGCTCCGAACACATATAACCCGTTATTGATATTCTTTTGACAGCATGTCATGAACGACAAGGCTGGCACTGTAGATGAAATCAGATATTCACAAGCAGCAACGTGCACACCGATGCATTTGGCTCGTTAGGATTCCATATGTCTTGTTTGCCATGACCGACAACGTGTCTGGAGAGCGAATGACCTGGATATTGCAATAGATGATCTCCACTCGATTGTCCTTAATGGAGGCAATGTGCGTTGTGCGTTTTGGCGTATGTGAATGCCCATGTATGGACCATACATGGGCATCTCACACCATCATCTGTTCAGTTGAGCTCAAGACTATCTATAGGGTAAATTCCCTTGCGTAGGTACGATATGGAATCAAAATGTGGGATTCCAACACAAAGGAGATCATCGATGTATCATTGAACTCTTTGCAACTGTGTCACCAAATCACAGTTCCCTTCTTCGATTTTACTGTCGCCAGAACTGTATTACATGTGTAAAGCAGTATAGATTGGCATCGTATCGAGCACTGATTGTTATCATAGGTATGCCTGCTAAAAGGTACCATAACTCACCCCCAAACTGGAGAGAAGTGTTGTGCGCCAATTTGGAACGTCCATAATTCTGTCTAGCGACATCATCATTTCTCTGTTTGTAACAAAAATGATAATTACCGTGAACCCCTACACTGTAAGGGGGTGGCCTTTGGAATGATTGACGTCTCTCGCATGTAAGTTGGGCTGACTAGAAAAAAGTTGCTACTGGGTGTGCAAGATGGCGATAGTCGCTATGCTTCGCGATTGCACTAGATTCATGATGGTTGGTTGCATTAGATTCTTAATGATTGAGCCTTGTCATGCAATGGTATTCAACATATGGCTGTAATGACACGTCGCAACATGTGTGTATAGATGTTGCGTCCATAATTTGAACCAAAAACTGACAACATGCTTCTGTACGAACACACGCAGGATACAGTACAACGCAGCAATGCGGTAATAGAACAAACTTTTTGCCATGGATTACACAGATGAATTCATACTTTGATATGTGTTTCTAAATCAATGTGCGTGTATACAGTGTGAATATTGATTTGTACTACAAGAAGCTCAATGACCCATGGCTGATTACAGCTGTGACCCATCTTGCGAGGTGCAACGACAAGCAGAGCATACATGCCGGCCACTGATAGCACATGATACAGACTGAGAGTCTCATGTAGATTTCACGGGTCAGCACCAACTTGATGGGGATGGTGAGATACGATCTCCTTAGACCACGCAATCTGTGTGTTGACACGATTCACGGATTTCGAAGGTTACCATGTGCAAAAATAGAACTTAGCGCGCGATTCAGTCGACATGGCTCCTTGCCCTTTGAGTAAGGGTCATGTCCCTATATACTTAGGGACGTAAGCTATACCCAAGGGGCACAGCGATTTCAGCAAAGCGCCAAATTGTACAGTGGAACAGGTAAGCCTTCAAAATCAGTTTTCCAAGCTCAAATACATGTCTTGCAACCAAGGAGCACATACTTCCTCATTCGAACTGAAGTATTCACTTGTCCATACAAAGCAACACGAAACAATACATGATAATAAATAATACATGATAATAAATAATACATGATAATAAATAATACATGAAATCCAAAAAAGAAAACATTGCTCTTTCATGGATGTGAAAGGAACATCTAGGATACTGCGTAAGCTTCAGATGTTGATCCATCAGCGTGAATTTGCGCACAGCTGTATCCAGGCGTGTCGGCTCACATCATCCTAGATTGTGGACATAAAAACATTGTCATCCCACCAAACTGAACGTCATGATGAATGTTGAACATAATTCAGAAGTAGGGTGTCCTCTTAGTCTTGGTACGATCGCTCCCAACAACATGTTCTCTCCTCATGTCGGGATTTATGTGCACAGAAGCCTCCAAGCCTATCGATCTGAGCATTTTCATATGGGAACATCCCCCCTACCCGCTGGATGACAAGCAAGGGAGTCACCAATTCCACCACTTTGCAAAAACACCTGGAAACCCTTTCAACCGAATCGGACACACACAACACACCATAAAACGTAGATTCCTAGGTGACAAAACTCATCGGGCCGTCAGAACAATCTGCTTGTGATTGCACTTCCGGCTGTAGTCCGTGTGTGTCATACTACAACAGTTTCGTACACTCTGATTGCATAAATATCTGCAAGGACTTGGTATGCACAGAACCTTCTAAAGTCGTCAAACTTCGGCATTTTCAATGGAAAAATGTTCATTCAGATGTCAAGAATCCTGAATTTGCGAAAATAAGGTGAAACCTGTATCCACATCATGACCACGCTCATTCCCCGCCGCACATATACATGCAAGTGAAAGGAGTGAAGCCCGCCCGCTATAAGAGGACATAAATTGAACCCATGCCTGAAACAGGGAACCAGGCGAAGAAGTTTCCAGTTCAATACACATCCAATTCGGAAGCATGCGTTGCTCCTCCACAGCCATAATCCCATTCACGCCCTGTCCTGAAACTAGCAGAAGACGTCCGTTGGAAATGTAATTTCTAGCATATAAAATGCATACATGCTGAACATGAAAACTGTGCAAAACACGGACTTGATGACCATTCGGGCGTGCAGTGGTCAGCAGACTTTTCCGACAAGGATGACGAAATGCGTCCCTTTGAACTTATTGCTACACAATGCAATCTGTGTAACACAATGTATGGGTTGTCAGGGGTACCTTGGATTCAATGCAAGACAGCTGACACGGCCCCCTGTACCGTGGGCTGGGGCTTTTCCCTGATGTATGCTTACAGGTAAACGCAAAACCAGACATAGACCCCTTAATCTTCACGAAATTTGTGGTTAAATAGTACACAAGCAAACAAAAACACGAAGCCCGAATGTGTGGAATAGTCAGGAGAAGAAATATGAAAACATCAACTCAGGGTGTGCCGTGCTCCTCTCGCAAGTACAGATGCGTTGACTGCCCTATCAATTCTTCGATTCGGTCTAGCTAATGTTGCTACGCGTGCATGTTTCATGTCACATGCACAATTGAGATGATGCATACCCAATGGGCGGGGAGTCATACTGACAAAACTGAATGCTGACTTCGACAACGTCAAAGGTAAATTCTTGTGGTCAGCGATTTGTATATTCTGACTTGAATGGGAGGGGACATGTTCCATGATGCTAGTCCAAACAATTGCTACGTGGTTGGTATTCCTTCATTTGAACCCACATAAATTGGCATCGATCACCCTGAATAAGACATGTAAGGACCGTAAATATAGGTGGTAGGTGGTGCGGCAAATCTGTTTACTGATAATTGCGCAAAACGTTTCATGATCCATGCCAAAAGGGTAATCCTGTAATTTTGACAGGCTTGCGAGCCTTAAGACCAAAGTAGACTAGCCTTGATGCAATGGGAAACCATGACATAGACTGGACGATATGTGCTCACGATAAGCATAATCAATAAATATGTGCTGGCACGCACCAAAAGAACACCACCTCCAGTTCCGACGAGGAGCATCAAATTGTCCCATGGTCCATACGTCTCAAAGACCACGTTGAAAGATATGGTCCATTGGCTAGGTTCTGAATATTTGGTATCAATCGTCACGAAGCTGTTGATCAATATGAAAATTGTGAATATTGTAAACACCACCAGTGTATGGATCATCTGCACAACAAGCACGCGAGACCATCAGAATGTGCAATCAAGAACGTTCCGAAGAAGATGTCGCTATTGTTCTGCGCATCGATTCCGCACAAACCATCAGGATTTCAAAAAAGAAGGGGGCGTGGGGGGGGGGGTAGATTTGTCCGTTAGCCTAGTACCAACAGCATGATAAATCGTGATTGCCCACTGTGTGTTATTCCTTTCTTGGTCATGTGTTGACACAAGGCAAACAAGTATACATGTGTGTATAAAAATCCCTTGTACATACATATGTATACTTCCAATATATATACATCTCCTTAGTATATCTCCATACATATAGCAACAAGAACTTTGCTCAGGTGTGCATGACAGTGCCTGCGGGGACTTTGATTTTGAATATGTAAGGCGCGTCTTGCAGGATCTCTACTTTGCATCTGTAGATCAGTGGTAGGCTTGGTGCACTGTTCCTTGGAGCAACATTGCCAGGTTATGAAATTCTGCTGTGTAATTAGCCGATGTGGCTTCCTGCCCTGCTGATTGGGGTCATATCCCATAAAATACATGGACAAGGGGGCATCACGCTTACCAAAATTGCGGGGCGCCATGTCGACTGAATCGCGCGCTGAGCTATTTTCTCGTTGCACAGGGTAACGCTCGAAATCCGCGTAGTGTGTCAACACACAGATTGCGTGGTCCAAGATGAATATAAATAGCCATCTCCATCGAGACAGTCTGCTAACCCAAGAAAATCGATATGAAACAAACTCCTAGTCTGTATCATGCGCAGTCGGCTGAGGGCATGTCAGCTCCGCTTGCTGATGCATCTGCAGGGGTTTGTATATATGGGGCAATGACCGTTACCAAAAGGGTCATCGATATCATTAAATGCATATATGATGGGATGTGATCCCTACCAGTAGGGCGGGAAGCCACGTCAACTCATCACACAGTAGAATTCCATAACCTGGCAATATCACTTTTAAGGAGCAGTGCACCAAGCCTACCACACATCGATAGATGCAACAGATGCAGGTTCGCCCTATCTGATGAAAATCGAAGTCCCTGGATAGACATGGTCATGCACATTCGAGTAACCTTTGTGCTCACGTGGTTATGTGGCAAAGTGATCACTCCAAGCCTGGATTCGAATGTGCGCCTGTTGCCCTTACAGTCCGGGGGTGGATATGTTACACAACTATCGTATACAAGTTACAAAGACAAAAAATCGAAAAAGAAATCAAAAACACACCCTAAGTTAACCCATCATCTGTTGGCAGCTGTGCCTAAACTTAGTTCTGCTGCACTTTACAGATCAGTCATTTGAAGCATGGAATTCCCAAGATATGTTGAAACATGCCAAACATGAACATCAGGCCTTGTTTATGATTGAGCTCACACTCACTCATGACCGACTCAATGCATGCGGGAAGGATCGTTCCATCCCCGACTGCGCCACGATATATAATGGGATCCAACCCCTACCAGGAGGTTGGGAAGCCACATCAACTGTTCACACCTGGCAATATCACTCCAAGGGACAGTGCACCAAGCCTACCGCACATCTGAAATCAGCATAATATACTATAAGTACATTCTGATTTTTGGAGCGTTTTGTCCACACTTGTATCATCTGTTGGGCGACAGTTCCTGCAAAGACGATTTCCGCGTCGCTTTGTTCCCAGCCTTGGTGTGACAATTGATCCCGTTCTGGGAGTGATCACTATGCCACAAAAGCATTCGAGCAGGGAGGTTGCTCGGATGTGTGTCACAATGTCCCTGCGGGGACTCTGATTTTAATTGCAGGAAGACGTGTCTTGCAGGATCTTTATATTGCATCTGCAGATGTGCGGTAGGCTTGGTTCCCGACCGTAGCAACGTGAATTTGCACGGCTGACTTCGTTCACGAATACTGGCACAGATTGCGCCAAATTAGTACTCTGGTAACGGCAGCTTGTCAAACCTCGTTGGTAT
>NHOP01000565.1:0-14247 GCA_018697155.1 Pyramimonas parkeae | reverse complement strand
TGACGTGCATCGCCACAAGTCGACGCTATACTAAGCTGGTCAACTAATGACAGTGCACAATATTACTTACACTTATCTGCTACGATGTCTAGATATGTAATATCAATTCACATATCCGCCATGCTGCATACCCTAAGTACTACAATTCCTAGATGCCATACGGAATGCTATCGCATATTACTCGGCTCTATTTGGACATTTCTAGTACTTTGACACGACTCCCGGTTTATGTACTCGGAATATCGACCAATGCCACAGATTAATTGATCCCAATGTCATAGCATTGTTAAATCCACAAATACTACATCTATCTACATATTCGCTACGGCCCACTATTATGACACACCACCTAGTATGGTGGATATGACCATATTTGTTACGATCATGTTTGGTCACCACCTAATTCTTGAGGTACATCACTCAATAAGACTCAGCTCTACTGTCGAGATTCTTCTATGTGTGTTTGGATCGCACGGTATCATTCTACCTTTTTCTATCCACACACCACTTGCCGTGTGGCTCGGACACGCTATACAGTCGGAACTGTCCAAATGGGCAAAGATTCCATCACCATTATGGGAGGTCCTTAGTTGAGGGGGAGTACATCGACTCAACAATGTCGGAACTAGGAAGAAATTGCCAATATTCGGTGGCAAAGTAGTATGCTTGTCTAGGTGGTCGACGAAGATGATGGAAGGTCGTACCGTAGGTTGACTCGTTGCGGAAGACGTCATCCAAGTATGCCAGGTGATGGCACCCAAAAGTGCCATAGACCACTTGGGTGGATACCCAAGGCGCGTTTTGATATTGATCATAAGATCCCATAACTCTAAGGATGCACTTAAGGAAGTGTTGCAAGTTGACAAATGGCACGGGGTTTGTGGAGATCTCGCCCTCCACCACGTGCGGACTCGAAAAATCCAAAATACATCAAAAAAACACCACCTAAGTTTATAAATGATGAAAAAAAGACACATGATATCTAGAAACTACGCTGTGGCGCACGGGCTGAACTGGCTAAACAGCCCGCACGTAGCGCAAGACGGGACCATAACTTGTGAACGAGTCTGGCGCCCCCCATACGAATAATCGAGTACTGTGACGGCCGATTCCCAGTTTACATACTCGAGAGATCGACCAATGTCACAGATTAATCAATTTCAATGTCATGGTATTGTCAAATCTACAAATACTACATCAATTTACAGAATAGCAACGACCCACTATTTTGACACATATGCTGCCGTCAACGCCGATTGCGGAGCAATGTCCAACAGATATGTAGCGACGAGCGAGAAATGCGCCGTCGAGAGTGCCGATTGACTCAGCAAAAGATGGAAAAGTGTTGAACAACTTGATAAACAGGGCGGACAGGCAGTTCCCTAGAGGATTTCATCAACACATACCAAGACACACAGCGGATGCTATGGATGAAGGCATGAAGTTGATCATGCGAATTGTTGAGCACAAGGAGGCGAAAAGAGTTGCACCGCGTGATGGTGATCCAAGATTGATCCTCATAGATTTTCACACAGAGAGACATGTTGCATGCTGATATAAGACGCATGGGGCGGATATACATGTGCAACAGCCTATATCCATGTTTTCAAGAGAATGGGTGAATATGTTGCATATAGTCCTTTCATCGGTCATTCAATCAAGGAAAATAAAAAGCTTTGGCTGAAAGATATGAAAATGTGGGGTCGGTCGGGCTGCGTATATGCATACATTGAGAGTGCTGGATCTTGAATTGTATGGCGGTGCAAGACTACCGACTTGCATGGAAAATATCAACTCGCGAACGTTTCTTGGCAGGCAAGATCCGCCGTCGTATTTCGATTATTTAAGATCTCACTGGGTGCGCTTCAATCGAATGTCTCCGAATGAACCGATGCAATCGATGGTTATGTCATCGGTTGCCGCATGTGCGATAAATGAGAACCCGTTGTACAACTTCATGATGCTACGAAGATATTTGAAGGATGTTGATTTCGATGAATTGTACAGAAGAATCATGGATTATTACTATGAACATGTGCATGGTGATGAGGAGGCACACCATTCAAGACCAAAAGTGCTTTCTGCCACAAAAATATCAAAAGCTCTAGATGGTGCTTTTGCAGTGAAGACGAGTGACCATCCGTGTCCCTTTTGTACCAGTGGCTTTGTGTACCACATGTTCAATGATTGTCTTGTATTGGAAGACACTACACGCGCAAGATATGCGTACAAGCATGGTCAAATTGACCCAAAATGGAATCTTGATAATCAGCGAACTTTGAAAATGGTGCCAAGAGGACAGGCTTACAAGGAAGGAAGATTGCAAAGAGGACGAGGTGGGAGATATGGAAGTGGCAAATCATCTTCAACAATGGCTTCAATGCCAAGATATTCTACACCATCGAGATATGTACGCAATGTGGAAGTACATTCACCATCTGGCAGACATCTTCCTCCGGACAGGCCTTCACGATCCTTTGACAAATACAAATACAACGAAAAATGATTACGAAATGGTCGACATAAAGAACAAGGACATGTTCTAGTTGTATCAGTTCACATGGGGAACTCGAGAAAACAGAGGCTACAACATGAACAACATTGGATGCGTGAATATCTCGCATCATTTGATGGGCACAGATCTGAACGGGTTTCTATATCTCGGGATATACCGCAGTTATCGCGTGCTAGTGCAAATGTTCGTCGTCGTGTCAGGTACTTGCATGAGCGAGACAAGAAAATTGGTGACCGATTCACCACTTTACATACATATGAAGCGCCACTTCACCTAAGAGGTATCCGAGCCAACTCCGAGAATATCATGTATGCTGGGAAGAGCATCTGAAGTAATTAAAATACATATCAAGGACGGTCTTGAAATGATGAAAGAATTTCATAAAAAACTATTATGTGGAAAGTAATTTTGTACAGTTTCTACAACCCGATTTATGGGGAAGTATGTACGAAAATGGTGAATGTGGCAACAATGTCTGTTGGTGTCATGAGAAACTTGCGGTGATGGCTGGTGGATCGGCCCTTATGACGAGTGGACTCAATGATTATGATGATGTGATCATGAGAATTGATTCTGGTGCTTCCAAACACCTCAGTCAATCTATATTCGAAGTGGGACCCAAGTGCGGAAAATGTCATATTTAACAAGGCTGCTGGCACCAAGATCACGTCACGTGCTGTAGGCACGGTGAGATTCAAGGCTCGCGATGTTTTGGGGTAGGAACACGTGGTAATATTGCAGGGTGCATATTATGTGCCTCATTAACTCCATGTTCTGGTTGCAGTCTGTCAGCTCACATGTGCAAACATAGACCTGTGCGAATCACCCGACTACAAAAGGTGTGTATGGAAAAATGACAAGGGAAATAAATTCATTTTCCAATTCGTCAACCAGACATTTTTATGGAAGTTTAGGCCGTTATCTTTGGAAACACCCCAACGAGTCATCCCAATACGCTTGTGCTTGGAGTAATGTCCTTGCTTTTGGAATTGGTGTCCTTTTCTAGGGCACCTTCCTAAGCGCTGAGTTTCCAATCAAAGATCTACACTTATGCATGAATTGAGCTCTCGGCTGCTCAAATCATTGCCGGAAAAAAATAGAATGAGCCATGATTGTCTGCATGGCCACGAAATTGATCATGGTTGTGCCAAGATATTCAACACGAAATAAGTGAGGAATCACACTATCTGTAGGTCCCATTCACACATGATAAATAACACACTACGTGTAGCATACGTGGCACTTAACCAGACCGTTTTCGTTGCAGTCTGGGCAACGAAATGTCTCGCCGTCATCGTCGTGAATCTTTCGGCTGCCATTGCACAACTGGCACGGAACAAACTTCATGTTGCCACATGTGGTGCATACATGAGTAGCGATCTGTTGCTTCAAGTAGCCACCCTTCTGCGGGACATCGTAGATGAAAGAATCATCGAGCATGGCAGAGTCAGTGTCAAGATAAACAAACATTGCGCATGATCATAAGTGGACAAGGGGAGTGGATAATCAAAAAAGAAATGTACCAGTGCGGAACGTAAGCACGAACACACTTCGCAACTGTTTGCCGAAAATATTACTATCACAAAAGAGATTTCAATCGTTAATATTTGATCCCGCTGGCACAAACAGAAATGAAGCGAATTTAGTTGGACATGCAGTGATTGTCATCTAGCAAAGTGTTTCAACATCCTTGCGCTGTAGGATATACATATGGGCAAAACATATGAGAAGAGTCACTTCATTTATACAGTGTCCATGGACGAATGAATCAACCAGAGAGTGAACATCACACATATAAAAAGTCTCTGGCATGAGTATTTGCTGCAGCACCAATAAACAACACAAACTCTACAAAATCTTGCCGCAATCAAAAGCAATTTCAGTGCAATCACATCAGCGCAGTACTATACACTTGTGATGCAAAGCTTGCATTTGCGGAAGTTTTGGCTGAGGAACAGACAAGTCCAGGCAAACTGGTACCAGTTCCATGTTGTATACACAGTTTGCATGCGAAATTGTTGACATGACCGTGCGTTGCATTGTGTGCGACGCTGCAAGTTACGAGATTGTATATTAGAGGCTCAGGTCCACTTTATGCTGAAAGTGAAGGAGAGCTCTCCATCATAGTCAATATCAAAATATGTCGCGCACGGCTCCACGTATTCCAAGACTAGGAGATACACCCAACACATCTGTCTCACCTGAAGCATCTTTTTGAGCTGCTCTGTTTCGTTGAGGTTTAACACTTCGTCAAAGCCCCCGAGGTACTTGTCCCCAACAAACACGCGTGGCACCGGCGCTGATGTGCCTCCCAGGCGCCGCTTCAGCTCCTCCCGGAACTCGACGCTCATGGAGATGTCGCGCACGTCCAGCAAGCACCCGTACTTCTCGAAAATGCCGCGCACTGCAGGCGCACAAGCACAATCAACCGCAGCAAATGCGGCAGCCTACTTCGTGACGCACGCGTGAGTCTGGAGAGTGAGGTGGTTCACGCTGGACGCATCCCCATCATGCGTAATTTGAATTTTATATCCCCCTGTCTTTGGACATGTCTCTGCATGCAGATGGAAACGGTGCGTTGGTAATTGTTTTGGCGGTAGAGAATCAGGTTAACAATAATACCTGCGCTTCAATTGCTCCCATCTACGCAGGGAGATGATCACTAACAGTGTTTCACCTCAACACTTCAGCCCATAAACAAACATCCGTACCAGCCGAGGGACTTGGGACTTTGATGAATAGTATGATGACTTGTCCTTCACAAAACCACCCCAAATCAGGAGCAGATGAGTTACCAGCTCCCTGTTGTGACGAGACCGGACCTGGCCCCAGGTCAAACATGGACAAGCATGTCCCCGTAATTTCAGACTGTCCTGACGTGGATGGCAAGATGCGTTCTCCTTGGACCACGCAAGCTGTGTGTTGACACCGTACACGGATTTCAAAGATTACCTTGTGACAAAATAAATTAGTGCGCGATTCAGTTGACGGGCCCCCCTGCCCTTTGGGCAAGGGTCATGTCCCCATATGTATGTATATGCAGCATCTGGGAAGAAGTCAACCCAACAAGCGCGCATGTCAGTTGCACATACTCGAACGCAAAATTGGGGAGGGAAATTTTCATGGGGAAGGAGGGTGCACACCGGTCACACACTGCTCGTATGTTTTTCGAACTGCACGCATGGAGGTGATGTAAACGGCAATGGGTTTTGACATCTGCGACTCCAACGTCGTTGAGTCCGCCATTGCATACCTGACACACATCAGCAAGACCGGTGGCAACTGAATCACTGGCTGGCATCTGTAGCTTGTAAGGAAGTTGAATGATGCGCTGGTGTGTGGCACGCTGGCTGCGTAGGAGACCCTTCATCATGATTGGGCAGGACCGCTACTAAAGTTCCCACCTCAAGAACACAGCCTCAGGCCCTCGTGGTAGTCTCATCGCAGTCCGCTCTATTCTGCAAATCACAAAGCACGTGATCACAGTGCACATGGCTAATGTGCTTCAAGTACGGTGTCTGTGTGGATAGAATCTAAGTGTGTGCAATAATGCTCAGCGTCCCATTCGCGCTGCACCATGTCCAAGCTTCTGTTTGTAAGAGACGGTTTTCACTGCTTGAAATCGTATGGTGAATATGCGCGGCAAACGAATCTGCAGAAATCGGTGTGAGTGCCGCTTCAACAGTACAGCTTGAACACAAATTGCGAACTCCACTCTGCATGCATTTGCATCCACTCCACAACATCAAAATTGAGCACCTACCAACAACACAGAAGTGCACGGGCCGCACCATGTGCCCGTAATTCGATTTCCAGCTGCTACAGGCTCTGGAATGCTTCGAGGACGGGCCTCCCCCACACCCTGTTGTGCGACAGTACTATCATCCTGAGGGACCCCCGCCCCACAACCCTCATGACTGTCAGAGAAGACATCCATGGTCAAGCGCGGAGCAGGGGGCAAGATCACATGGCACTGTTGCATGTGAAGCCGGTGAGTATTCGAAACGCCACAAATTGTGGAAAACAGTCGTGGCGCACTTCCGACAAGTAACATTGTGTTCCGACAAACTTTTCTCAAAACACAATGATTTTGAGAATTTTCACATCCATAACATCCTTAGCTATCCTTGGGGGCAGGATGAGTAGTCAAGACATTGCATTCGGTGCGCCGGCATTGATTGCACATGAAGTGCACAAACGCTGTGTTGGGTATGGATTTACACAGATCTGTAGGCTATCATGATGGGGATGGCGAGATCAACATGCAAAGGCACTGCATTGTAAACATCATCTGCAATCGTAAGGTTCACAGAGGGCTTGGAGCTCAACCTCAGGGCAAACATCCACATAGGGATGCAGCTCCAGATACCTGGCAACAGAGGTCTCATCCATTCGGGCTGCTGCATTTCGGTTTCCACAAGAACCAGGCACACGCACCGGGAGCTTGCGCTCGAACGGATCCACGAAAGCGTTGAGTGGTTCCCGCGCCGCCGCATCCGCCTGCACACACCGCGCGCACAGTCCCTGCCTGCTGGTCACTCATCGCGCGCAATATCATGGAGGGGGACGCTCAATCCTCAAATCAGGACCTATGAAATGGCAACCTGGCCCTCAGACCGCCTGCACGCAAATAGCTGTCCGCCGTGTGCATGCATGAGAGACTGTGGAACCTCCCACGACCGGCATGGACACAACCCGCGTCATTACGAGCGGAAGGCAATGAGGAGACACATCTACACAAAGTTCAGTGTTATGCGCATGACTTATCCACTCAAGAATACAGCTGGGTAAGCACTAGCAACACCTACTGCCACATTCAGGCAATTCAACAGGCACCAGCAGACAAGAAGACAAGCGCAACGAGACGCGTGCGCGCTTGTGTTGTCAAAAGACAGCACCCACCACTCCATTAACTATCCCCAGCCCCATCAGCCACCGCCGCTTGTGCTTCAATAATGAGCCCACCTTGAGTTGGGCGCTGATTCTGTCGGCAATGCCGGCGGTGGAGGGCGTGGAGCTGGGGCTGGCGGCCTCCTCCCGCACATGCGCGGCGTGCTCGGGCGTGAGCTCCTTCAAAAACGCGGCTGCCTCCGCCGCCTCCGCCAGCTCCGGGGCGCGGGGCCCGCTCTCCGCTGGCAGGAGCCACCCCGCACCAACCATCCTTCAGACGCCCGCACGCTCTGGGCCCGAAACCATCAGATTAAGCTGCTAACGGCTGCACACTCAATCGCAGCAACAACTGTCCCCACAGCTGCGCGCAACTGCACAGGCAGCAGTGTCCCGATGTGGTCAGGCCCATTTGTTGGTGAAATAAGAGCCTGCTTTGGAGCTCCGGCCATCTGCCACTCGCGCCTCCATCAGCAGACACTCACTCATTGAGTCTCAAGCCTACAGCCACATGCTCACCGCGCGCCAGCTTGGGAGTGGCGTTTGGCAGAGTCACGTCAATCGCCTCCAGCTCCACACTCGGCTCTGCAATAGAGCCCAGTGAAGGCCTCATGGACTTGTTGGGATCAGAGCTCTCGCAAATTTCCAGCGAGCGCTTGCCCTCGGTGAGTGCTGCCTCGGTAGCGGCAAGGGCTCCGTCGGAATCAACGCCGGATGCGGCGGGCGTGTCCGCAGCCAGCTCCTTGGATGCCAGGCTGGTGGTGCCCGCGTCTGAAGTAAAACAGCAGATCACATTGCAACACTCAGAGCACAAAGACAGCAGCGCCCGCCCTCACACCAGGTTCCAGCAAAACCTCCGTGCACAAAGCTTGATGTCAAGGTGTGGGAGACCAAGCGCACGAGCTTCCTGCTACGAATGCAACATGTTCCTCGCCGGTGCAGGTGCAGGACCGCACCTAGTGAACCGCAGGGTCTCAGCAAATGTTTCAGTATTCCCCATGGAAGCGATATTGAAAGGCAGCTGCGCAAAGGGACGATCAAAATGTAGATCCGAGAAAAGCATGCTGGTCCGTGTGCCTTCAACATCGCTGTGAGAGGTGACAACATGGATCCGCAACCACAAACCCAAGTCGGGTTCACAGACGAAAGCTCTTGCAGGTAGCAACGGTACCGCTGGCAGCCGCGCATCACGCTCGCAGATGTGTGCATCATCTTGGCCCTTAGTCAAAGTCACTGGATTGCTCCGCTTGCAGGTCTCCCAGCGTGCCAGTAAGCAAGCATTGGGACAACATCCGTACAAATTACTTGAAGAGAGGCCATGGTTGACCAAATCGTGTGCTGAGCAGTCACCCAAGGCGACCCGAGCATGCGAGAAAGTCGAGCTTGCGCAACACGGCACAGCTCAGAATTGAAACTGCAAATGCACGTACCCATCGCGCCAACGGCCGCTCCGTTTGAGACGTATGCTCAACTGCATAAACCAGAAAACATACCTGAAACTGGTCTCAAGGGGAGAACACCCACTCTTGCGATGCAGTGGCATCAGTGTGAAGTTTGAAACTATATTTGCAACTCCACCTGCGTTGCCACAACCATGGATGGCGCCATCGTTGACCATTTGTGGTGCTGGACACTGGAAGCAGCTAACACGATAACGCTTTGCTAGAATCTTCCGTGACCTGCAACGCAAGTCCGCCCCTGGTGTCGGGCGCGCGCCTGGGTTGAGGTTGCTTGTGCGCTTGCTCTTGCCCGAATGCGGCGACCCGGCTCCACTCCCTGCACACACACGCACCCAAGACAACAACATCAACAGGGTTGGGTGTGGAGGTAATCCGGGGGCTCAAAAGAAAGCGTGCGCTGTTGGCATTGTCATCGCTTATCCGCGGTCCCCATCCCAGGTGTTGCGGTTTGTGAATTAAAAGTGCACCTCCGCGTGTACATGCATGTCCATCGCGCCTTCACGTGCGCGTTTGTGCACCTGCGGAGGCCATTCTGGGCGTGGACTCTGCGGATTTGTCCATGACGTGGCACTCCCCCGAGGCCATGGAGGTCCAGCCGGCAGCGTCGTCGGGCGCGTCTGGAGGCATAAGCACCGGAGCGGACAAACGCCGCACGCTGGTGCTGGGGGGAGAGCGCGCCGCTGCAAGCACCCACACGCAGGCCCGCGCCATCAACAACACGCTTCCATCTGCACGTCTGCCGTGGGGAGCCCTGCCCACTCTCTTGTCTTGTTCTGACCTGATATACACAATCTGAATGTCATTTGTATCCGTCAACACAAATTGCGAGATGAACCCCTCCTAGACGGTGAGAAACCATACCAAATGACAAGCTTCCTTAATTCAAAAGGGAGCCTCAGCCATGAACTGAACGAAACACACACACACACACACCCAGTTACAGTTTACGGAACAGAGAAGAAGTGTCTCATGATCGCCGTGGCATATCCATATGAAAACTGTGTACGAATCGTTTGGCCGTATCATTGTCGGCCCCCAGGAAAACGACTCGTACGTAAGAGGGAGTATATGTGTTACTAATGCCCTGTTTGTTCATGACGTGGACGCATACAAGATCGCAAGATTCTGTCAATGAGATGGATCAACGCGCTCTGATCCATGTGGTTGACGGAACGTACACCATGTAACTTACATGACATGGATCCAAATGTTCTCATCCTCCGGTGCGCGCATCAAATGCTTCTTTGCGATACACACAGATGTACAAACTCTGCGATGGACATCCTTCGACCATGAAGCCCTCAAGATGCTCAGAACGAAAGAGAAAAGACATCAGAAAATACACCGAGCAACATCGTGGTGCGCCCATTGAATTCACATGTACACATTGAACAGAGTAGCATCATTTTCCTGCAGATGTACTGCATCTGCAGATGCACGCGGTGAAATTGAGGTTGATTGAGTTGTCGCTACAACCAACTGTGCCTACCGTACTCTGAATGTAGACTGTTCTAGGCGTAGCAGCAGCTGCATGGCATACCATAACTGCCATGCTTCGTGGGCTGTAAAGACCACATCGGCTGATGCGTGCTCTAAACTTCCAGAGAAATTGTGCTTAACCATTTTTGACTCATGGAACACTCGTACACACTGCGCATACTCTTGCTTGAGGAAATCATGCTCAGAATTCATAGAACAGACATGAAGGACAGTGCATTTGTTCTGCCACCAATCTCATGGCAGCATTCCAAACATTTCATTTTCCCCTGCATATCATACTCGAGTTTGGCTTGCTTCGGAATCAGGACTGTGGAAAATGAGAACAGAGCTTAAAGTTGGTGCTATCTCCCGCGGACCAGTGATTTGTGTGGTCGGCCAAGCAGCTTGGATGATCGCACTTGCAATTTTGAATTCAAGCAACCTCTCAACATGTGAGCAAGTGGAGTTGGTGAGATGGTGGAATTGGTATGACACATGGCCAACAAGAACTGAAAAGAGAGCAGGAAGTGAGATGAGGGAGCCTCGCCAGTCACATCACTGCACTGGTATCAACATGTGCATCAAGCTGTGCCCATCAGGTAGGCAACTAGACGCAGTCGCAGAAACGAAAATCGTATTATCAAGAAAAAGCGAACGCTAGGCATTCCTCGCGAGTTGATTTGGCAGGTTTTTGTTTCCCGACTGAGCAGCAGTATGGAGGCCATTTCGCGACGTGTCTCGACGTTTCTTGAGACGGCAAACGAAAATCGAAACCGTTCCAATGTTAGCTACGATAAACGGAGACAGCACCTGCCTTCGAGCTCAAAACAGTCATCACGCAACGTACGACTTCATTTCAGTAAAATAGTTGTGATGCACTTTCGATCTCAGTGTTCACAGTTCACAACCCCAACAGAAAACCTGAAAACACATCGATGTAAGCCACATTGTGAACCAACATTCATAGCACTCGCGCATCTATATCGGCTCGAGGTGAAGCGGTTTCGAGATGCATGGCGGTGGTGAGACGAGTCGGAAACTATTGCTGCAGGCGTACAGTGCATTTCTTGCTAGGCTGCTGGACACACTTTAGGAGAATAACAAACAAATGTTCTAACTTGAAATCAATATCATAATCAAATAATTACGGGATGATTTTCATACACGTTCATTAAGGAACATGCTCAAAGAAATATTTTCCAACACGCCGGTAGAAATGCCCGTGCATCCGCCCACCATACATTTACACATCGCATAGCTTAACGATTCCTACGCAGACCATTCGATACAGCCTCACAATTGATATGTTTTTTCTGAGATTTTTGCTTACGAATGGCAGCGCGAAGATGTTAAGCGTTATCACGAACAAGGAACATCGGGTGCGAACTGGAGGAACGCTGTTTTTTTCCTTTGGACCGCCCATCGAAAACTTTGCGCGGCCATAGCAAGAAGGCGCGTTGGAATTCTATGCTAGAATAATAAATAACTGCAAATGGAAAACCGCGCTCAAATCAATCAGGTGCGAGTCGTTCCCACAAGTCGTTCATATCTTGCAACCAATCTGCAGAAGGGATATCTAGTCTTCCAATTTACATGTATGAATACGCACTACACTTCACACACGATTTCCAGAAGCCCCTCTTCAACACAGCTATTGATTTGAGTTTCGATCCCGGGTAATGCATCGGCCTGGTACCAGACTTGTGTACGTCCGCATGTCTGTTCGCTCAGCCAATTGAACTGCGGGTTTTCCTAAGTCGAGAGGCGATGGATACATATGCAACCAGCGCTGCACTTCATATTTCCATGATACAATGCAAAAGATCAAAGGAGATTGGCGGAAGATGGTAAAAAAACACTATTTGTCAGAAAGCGTTTGCGAATGAGCAAACAGGTGTCTGCTTTGAGAAACATGGTGATGCATCCTACAAAAATTCAGAATTTCAAATGCAGGATATGCCATCTTCGTGAATCACGTTATGCAAAAATCATGCGCATTTCCATTATCCTGATGAAGTAACCGGTCGACAAGAGGACATGCCAGATTCAGAACATGAAACCAAGTCATATATGCTGGGCAGGCGCATGCAGATAGTCATGGCACGCATCCCATTCGATCTGAAAACTACATGATTCATTGAACGTGAGAGAATACTTGACACATGCACGATCTTCATCAATGTACTAGGTGCGCACCAGGATCGATTGCAGTTGTGGCAGGTGTGACAGTTGTGGGCGAAGGAGTTGCAGGCACGAGTGTCGCAACACTTCTTTCGTCATGGCGAGAGCTCTTTTGAGCTGAATCACCTGGTAACATCGTAAGTGCGGGCGGAGGTGGCGCTTTGATGACTGGGTCGAGATGATTTGCAGTAGGGGTAGTCCCTATTCCCTCGTTCGTTTGGGGCTTGGCACAGCAGGCGCCCATCCTTCCCCAGGCGCTATACAAGGAAACGAAACACACGGACCCGAACGATCGCACTAAAAAAAAGATATTAATTCACACATCGAGTATTCAATACTTGATGTATACTTTGCAGCAATCGCGCAAATATGCTCTGAGGCTCTCGAAGCTCGTGAGCTCAGAACAGAGATAACCGATATCCGAGAGAAATTCAGGCGGTGCGAGGTGCGGTTGTGCGACGACCATTGTCCTTGGTCAAAGAAAAACCATCTCTTACACACCAAAGTGTCGACGTAGCGAGCGGATGAGAGCAACGTCGCGGGGGTCAACCAAATTGTGTATGTGTGCGCGCTGTGCAGTGTTTACGTGAAGGTTGCTGTGACTAGGGGGTTCGAGCAGCAACCGAGAAATCGGTTATGCTCGTGCCTTCATCCAGACTATCATGGAGCAAAATAGAGAAATCTCATTGGAACGGTTGTGATCCGGGATGCTTCTTGGGGGGAGTACACAGGAGCAAATCGATTTCACCTATGCGGGTGTGATCCGGATTATTCTTATTTGATATATATTTTCATAATGAAAAATGATGATGATCATACTTAATAAGAATTATCTTCATGTATTGTTATCATTATCATGAATATTATATAACTGTCATCATTAACATCAAATGTATTTCTTTATCATCATCATCAACATGATTATTATTATCATCATCATATATATATGCCTCAAAGTGAGCACATCCGAGCTGTTCAACTGCGCTCAACGGTGCTCAATGGAGCTCAATAGCGCTGAAATGCTTCATTTTGGAGGATATCGGAGCTCACCAACTGCTGCGCTAAATGGTGCTTGTAGCCTGGCATTCTATTGGTAGCAGCAGTACACCGGAGCATATCAGCTACCATGTCGAATGGCCTGGTTGGGCGAGGGCTCCTACCCGGTCGATCCCGCGTTGGATAACTGCACAACATCAGAGGCCATGCTGGCTGGCGGGTCATCATCGAAATGCGAGTGATCGTACCAAGCGCCATCACAACCACCATGAATACTATTGGTGAAACTAAATATTTTTCGGTTTTCAGCTGCGCTCAATGGTGCTTGAGGGCCGGTGTGCTTCATATCGGTGCTCAATAAATGCACTCAATGGTGCGTCTAGTTCTGGATACCTGATTGGGTGTATATCGGAGCTATTCCATACCTCACAGATGCGGTTGTGATCCGGTATTTTTTATATCATAATCATCAGCATTATCATTATTGTCGTGATAGGTGTTATCATCATTATCATTGTTGTAATCGTTATTGTTATCATTATCAATGCAATCGTTGTCAGTATCATTGTTATCATTGTTACTATTATCATCATTATTATCATCATTATAATGATTGCTGGTATGAAAATGACTATTCCTATTGCTATGTTAATCATCATCATTATAATTGTTATCATCATCATTTTCATTGTCATTGTCATCATCATCATCATCATCATCCTCATCAAC
>NHOP01000564.1:0-14253 GCA_018697155.1 Pyramimonas parkeae | reverse complement strand
GACAGTTTGCAAGGGGGCCCGAACTTTGCTGTTTCCGATGATTCTCGGGTGATGGCTTGTACCTTTGGATTGGTTTGGAACCTGTTCCCGGGCCGGCAGGCACGTTGCAGAGATCGCGTTCACGTGGGGCTTGCTCAATTTTCGGCTTGCTCAATTTTCAGCTTGAATGGATGCGTGCAGGTTCCCGACGACTACATCACAGTGCCCCCGGGGTTCGTGGAGAGCAAGCTGGAGACGTGCGACCAAGATGAAAGCCTCTTGGACTGCACTCTCCGGGAATGCAGGTGTGTGTTGAACAAAGCAAGTTTGGCATTGTGGAGTTTTCTGTATAGGAAAGGTCTACAGATGATGACAACCAGGCCTCATGGTGATGGTGCAGGCACTCGTCACTCGCGAATTCATGAGAGGTGGCATGCTGGGCGGGGTTGTGAATTTTTTGTCACCAGTGGAGGCACAAAGCCTACACGCGAGGAAGAAACTCAACTCAAGTCCGCCTTCCCAACAACTGAGCCGTCCGATATTGGCCGTAGGGAGTACACCTGCTTCAGACACTTGCATGCTTGGATCTGCCAAGGGGCGTTGTTACATTTGTTGTGTACCAGTTGGCAGATAACTTCAAAATTTGATGGACTTTGGGCAACGGTATCCCCAACTCACCGCACCTCTCTTCTTGTGCAAACGGTCTCCAAGCGGACGTTCGATGCTGCCAATCAGTGCACCAACTGGTGGCTCTAGCGATTTACATGGAGCTGTGTAGGGCTGGGGCATCGCGGGCGGACAGGCACTATTCTCACAACGCCATGAGTCCATCATGCAACCGCACCGGTCCCCAGATCTGTAGGGGTTGTTGAATGCTGAAGATTGCCCCAACTGTGATTCACGACTTGGAACGCATCCTGATGCATGGGCGTGCGTGGAGGATTGCATTGCAGCGTGGTCAAGGCGCCGGATGGGAGCACGGAGTACAACTGCAGGTGCGTTGCCTGGGCCATGATTGCTCTCTCGCTAAACGTACCAGCAGTTCTGAAACAGCATTAGTCATGTGTGCGACGGTAAACACTCACCCCTGTCTTTCTCTTTGAATGAGACTTCGATCAATTGGCCCATCGATCACGATCTTTGCTTGTTTGTGCAAGACGCACGGCCTTGAATGTATGCGTTTGGATAAGGGCGGACAATCCTTTCACCTCCCGGGCGTTGCGAACAATTTGCCCAGCTCTGAAGACAGTACTTGATGCAGGTGGGCATGTTCCGTGCCAGCTTATCGCGGCGTCTGCCGGTGCGGGGTTGGACGGTTGGGCGGGTCCAGGTCCGGCAGCTGCGACGTGTGCAAAGACGGCACCAGCTTGTGCGATTCGGCGGTGTCGAGTTTCCTCGAGAGCGCGCGGAGCAACTTCAGGCTGAGCATCACGCCCACGGGCCCGGGAGTTGCGGCGGCGGTGTTCAGGCTGGACGCGCCGATTTTGAACCGAGTGGACCTGCAGTGCACCACAGGTGCGGGAGCAGAACTAAGACACGGCACAGAGGGCAGTGAGCGATCATGGAATCTCGGAGGGACAAAGATACGTGAAATTCCAAATGCAGATACAAGTCAGGAGAGATAGATCAGAAGGCAAATGAACAGAGCAAGGCGTGGTGGATTGTTGAAACGAGTTCTGTGCTTCTGTTTGTGCCTTGTTTGAAGGGAGGCCGAGCGTTGTTTTGGCCGAGCAGCTCGCCGAGGCTCCGCGCGCACTGCCCCCACCTTTAGTGTGTGCGGACTGTCCGTGTCGAGCGCGGCGCGTGCTAGGCAACAGCCACCATGCAAAGCAATCCCACGCGCGGGGGGCAGTAAGACGGCGCTTGTGCGTTGCAAACGGCGGGGCCCAGGGAGGAGGGGCAATCTCGGCGCGTGCTTGAACGGACAGCCTAGTCTCGGAATCAGACAACCCATTCAAGATGTGTGAAGCCTCACCAGCCCAGCCGTCCAGGGTGTTTGTGTATATGTGATTTGTACAGACCCAGTGGTCCATGGATTGACACTGAACAGTCCCACCTGATAGCCAGACAGGGTAAGACCGTGGCTGGCAGCGCACGCCTCCACATCAGCCACATGCCTTGCGGGCAGACCATAGCCCGTAGCGTCCGTAATTTTCTTTTTTCACGTGTGGGCTTTGAAACTGTATGTGGGTTTTTGGGGGTTCAGGTACGTGCCTGCCAGGTGCGGCGGTTGGTGCACCCATGCTGAACGATGCCCCTCCCGGGCGCTCACCAGCTCCCAGCCAAGCTGCCGTCGCGGTGGCGGGTTCCTTGGCGGCGCTGGCCTACGCGGCGTTGCTTGCGCTGGCGCTCCGTAAGCCAACCCCAGCTCCCAGGTGCGCCTGACGTTCAGCGGGTCCCAGTAGATACATTGAGCAACCGGCCGGCGGTGCCAGTTGTGCTGCAGTTCGGGATTCCGAGTTCGAGTTTGACAAAGTATCTGCGCCAGTTGCAGGGCTGGTAGTGTGCGGGTCAGGGGATTGGTTTTGTTGAGCAGCGTCCGCTGCTGAGTCCGCGGCCGGTGGAGGGCGTCGCACCTGTTTCTGCACTAGTGTGGCAAGCGAGGCCGTATAGGCCGAACACCATCCTAGTCCAACTGGAGAGTCGGGATAGGCCTGAAGGTCTGAAGTACAAGCCGGATTCGCACAACTGGGTGCACAGATCGAGGCTACCTCATACAGAAGGCAGGAGATGCACCACGTTTGATTGGTCGACAGGGCTAGATTGCGTCGGGCTGTTGGAAGATCATACCAGGGCATGTGGCGGGCTTGGGAGTCTGGGCTCCAGCACAACGGGTGGCTTGGAGGCGGAAGGGCTATCATATGAATAATTGCTGTGGTTGTTGTTGTAGTCGTTGATATTGTCGATGTTGAGTATGCAGTTTGGGCGTACAGCATTGGTGCCATGTATGTGCGTGCGCAACAAACCGCAAGCCGCCGGTGAACACACGCACGCATCAGTCGCCTGGACGAATGCTCCTTCCTCCTCCGAGCTACCTGAGCGGGATCGCGAAGACTCTTCGTGGCGCTCTGGCCGCGGTTCCTCCCTGTACGTCAGTCCAGGATGGGACGGCGACCATGACGTGTTGCGCAGTGCAAGATTCCCAGAAGCACCAGTCATCTGTAGTGTGGCTGGTGCAGACTACAAGGAGAAAGTCGTTTCGAACAACCTGACCTCTGACGGGTTGGGCAGCAGTTGCAGGCAGGTACCGGAGACACGCGAGGTGGCGGTTTCACTGACGGACGACGCTGAAGGCATGCCTTGGTGCGCAGAGACAGCGCCCCTACAGTGTTTGGATGGGACTGGAGGTTTGATAGAAAGTAGATTGGTGCTTAGGAAGCGTTTACGGCTGCCTGGACACAGACAGGGCAGCGTTTGGAATATGCCAGGCACGCCGAATAATGTCTTCCAGAGCGTTCATGCGCAGATTCATCCGCGAACAAGCGTGTCCATCTGTGCGCCAACAGGTAGAGCTTGCACACAGGACTATGGTGCACGCGACAAAAGCCCGATTCCAAGGTGGACCATTCCGAGGTGTAAGGACCGGCGAAACGCCTGAAACAACAGATGCACCTCCTTGGAGTCTACGCAACATGAGATGTGTGCAGTGTGGGTCAGGGCTCGGTACCACGTTTGGCTGTGGAACTTCGCAGTAGTCTCAAACGACATGACCGCCCGGTCAGCAGGCTTTGTTTCTCTGTTCATTCGTCCATGATCAGGCTTGAACACATATGTGCATGCAATCCTAGGAGTTGTGTTAGCTAAAAGAGCTTATGCACCGGACTTGGTTGCGTATGGATTATGTGACGTGTTTGGTACACATAGACCCGCAAATATTAGCAGGCTCTTCCATTGGGGATGACAATCGAAGCCTCTGTGGATCTTGCAATACTTGTTTTGGAACTAGTGCACAAATTCAGAAGGCAAGCTCGTGCAACGGTGGAGTTGTACGCACGATCCAGTTGACATGGCCTCCCGCAAAGGGTGAGGGGCATGTCACTATGCATCTGCATGCATCCTGATATATGTTTTATTGACCCCAGCCGACGGTGTATTGTCCCTCAACCGACAGAGCCGCAGACCTGTTCCCTTTCAATACAAGAGCTTGAACTCCGGCGGCAAAGAGCATGCCTAGGCTGGCGATGTGAGTTGTACATGTTTGTGGGTCGACTTCAATGGGTTCCCCGGCCCGACAGTTGCCAAATCAACTGCACGCACACGTCCCTGGTTCCAGAGTGTAACACAAGATGGGCAAGAATCCGCACAAACTGCTTATACAAATTATCTCCATTATCTTGCAATATCACACCAAGTGCAGTGAGTGCATTAAGCCTACCAACCAGTTTCAGATTCGAAGCATAGATCCTGTAAGGTGCGGCCCGCAGGACCATCTACCACAATCCTTACATGAACTACGGCATGCATTCGCAAGTCACTGTCTTCGTGGCATGCGCATACATGCACGATACATATACATGTATATGCGTTTTGCGACAATGAAACAGCAAGAGCGCGCTTGAGCTCTCCTCGTTCTTCAAAAGTCATCATGAGCTTGTGGACTGCACGTATTGTAGAGTCATCAAATGGCATGAAGGATTCGGCCTTGGTCGTGGTTGTCCAATCGCACTCGCCCGTTGCTGGAAGGCTGAATTTCCTCCAATGACTCAACCATTAGGCCAGAAAACACGTTTTATCTTACTCTCACAAGGTCACCAAATTCACATGGTGTGACCACCTTTGCAAGTGCAGTCATCTTATACTCTGGGTCTCGTTGCGCGCGGTGACCCACTCGGCGGCGGCGGCGGCGGGGTGATTGCAGGAATATCGCGTGCGGCATCGTTTTTGAT
This sequence comes from Pyramimonas parkeae, assembly GCA_018697155.1. Classification (NCBI taxonomy): domain Eukaryota; kingdom Viridiplantae; phylum Chlorophyta; class Pyramimonadophyceae; order Pyramimonadales; family Pyramimonadaceae; genus Pyramimonas; species Pyramimonas parkeae. Next base: position 9,388 of record NHOP01000564.1, on the reverse strand, counting down.
GACGTCTACTACAGCGTGCCTGCACCGTCGAACTCCCGCGCCATCATGCCCGCGGGCGCAAATACTCGGCCCGATCAGCGGGGAGCTGGAGCCCAGACCCGCGTGGCCCAATCGGACAAGCACGTGCTGCTGAACGGGATCACGGGGCTCGTCATGCCTGGCAACATGCTGGCCATCATGGGCCCTACAGGTGCGCCCTCATCCCTTTGCTGAGTCGTTCCAAGAGGACATCCAACTGTTTGTGTTGTACTTTTGCACAGCGCACGGTTAAATCGTTAAGCCAGTGGCAATCGCTAGGCAGATGGCATCACTCCGAACAATCCTGTTATGCTGTACAACACAAGATAGGGTGCTCACCCGCAATCGCCTATGACAACCGTAGCAAATAGTTTGAGTGGGAACTCGGGTGCCACTGTGGAGCCCATGTGGATGTTCCTCTCGGCAACAAAATGCAAGGGGCTGATTTTGGTTGTCGTTGCGTAGATTTTTCCAACCCTTCGATCTCGGGAACCAGCAGGTGTCATGGTGATATTGCAGGCGATAAGTACCATCGCTCGGCGTGGCATTTGGCCAATGCAGAGTCTCCCGCAAAGAGGTCGACGCCAGGTCCTTAGCAGTTGAGTGTCTGATGTTGTCCAGAAACTGCGTCCAGCATGGGCTGCTAGAATAAAATGGATCGACCAACACTTACGCGCGCTACACACCATCCATGATAAAGCAGCATTCTCCGCATACTGCTACGTGTGTGTTGAGTACGCTCATCTGGAGTAGACGAGTTGTCTGACCAACGGCATCTTGGTTCATTAGATGTGGTCAGCGAGCCTGATCATTCACGTGTTGTGTTTCTGCTAATTTCCATTGATATGTATGATGATCTCATTATTATTCATGTTGTTGATTAGAGTTGTAATGGACGCAGATAAAAGATAAAATCAGGTCTAATGATTCTGATACCCTTAACGGATAATGTTGATGCGGATGTTCTTCCTGTTGAAGCTTGTGCATGTGGTCAATTGCCGCAGGCGCTGGCAAGAGCACGCTCCTCAACGTACTCACTCGACGCATCCAATGTCCCCTTGCCCAAGTGCGGCTGGTGGCTCAAAACAACATGCAGGTGTGCGTTTCTCCCTCGTCCGCTGCCCCCCACACAACGTGCTTGTCAACACACACACCAGCTGTGTGGACATTTTCCAACATAAGAACTTTGACTCCGGTGCGGCGGAACCAGATGTTCGTTGCGAACCTGATGCACGCTTATGCGGTAGTTCCATTTGCGTCCGTGGCTGCTTCATGGCGTGCGCGGCTCTTGTGCAGTTCGAGCGTTTGGTATGGTAGAACATGCCGCAGGTATACGGGCTTGGAAAGTGAAGTACACAAAACATCATCCTGACACTCATGCAGCGTATGTCAGGACACGTCTCTGGAGTAGCCGTTGCACGGCGAAGTGAAGAGTCCCAGGAGTCGTGTCTCACGATCCCTGTGAAAACGGTTCACTGACCTTTGCACATCCATATAGACTTCATTTTTTTCAATCCTCCGGCATCATGGTGCTATTTGAGGAAATGAGTATCATCGCTCAGTTATCCACAATGACCTGCCAGCCAGTGAAGTCGTTGGTAAATCATCGGCCAAGGCTATGCGTGCACACATCGGGCTGGAATCAAGGCAACCCGCGATCCAAGTGTAGTCCCCAACTATCAGCCCACCTGACATGGAACCATTTGCGTACAGGTCGATAACGATTGTCTGCACGTTGATTCATCCCCGACTGCAGTTTGTATGAAGATGTGTTAGAGCACGTTGGCTGGTAGCATAGTGGAACAGCATGCATAGGTACTGTGAGGGGGCACCAGTGAGCTGTCTCGTTTCGCTGCACACCCTCACGCCAGAGCATGTCGCAGTTGCACCCGCAGCCCTGCCATGCGTGCACACAGCCGTAAGTATCACTCAAGCTCAACAACGACAGGAGCCGTCCCAAATTTGACGTGCACGCCACCATGCGTCAAACTCCGAACAGATCATGTTTGTCTATCGTGGAGGATGATGAAGCAAAGGTACCCAAACTGCTAAAGCAGCTTATGCCACATTTGAAGAATGTGGTAAAGCTTGCAGAGCGCGTCTGATAAGACAAGCTGTATTGCAATTCGCTATGCCGTTACGTATGCCGTTTGAAGGTTTACAGACGTAGCGTTGCTGCGTGTAGTTTGCTGATTATGTCTCTTCACAACAACCCCAAATCATAACCTGCTGAAGGATGTGGCTGCTCTATCAGCTCTCAAGTGATGACTTCAACTTTGATCCGTGCCTTTGTTACCGATCTGTATTAATGTGTTACCTCTTTGCTTTGTATTTCTGTGCTCGATACACCCTGTGCACTCGTTGTCCTTCAACAGCCTGTTATGGCTGTCTTGAAATCCTTGCCCAGTTGTAGTTGTAACGCCAACGTGACCCCGCTCCTGCCGAACCCCAGCGAGCGCTCACGGCTCTGCCTGTCTTGGGTGCGTTTGTTTCCGTGGCAATCACAAGTCTGCAGGCGGCGTGGGAGGATGCCGTGGCCTTTGTTCCGCAGCACGACTGCTTGCTTGCAACGGACAGTGTGTGGGAAACGCTCATGTTCGTAGCCGGGGTCCGTCAGGTGCCGCAGCCTCCTCAAATACCCACGTGGGCAAGCTGCTTTGCATGTGCATACACAGCCTGTGGCGGAGCTTGAGAGCGTCCGCACTTGTCTTCTGTCTGCACGCCATGTGCTGAGGGATACGAGAAGCTATGATTGCCGCCAGCTGCTGTGCTGGTTGTGAACAACGGATGCACAGAGCGCATGCCACTGCATGCCTTGAACTGCATGCCCCAAACACGATGGCGCACTCAGCTCCTGGCAGCACTACAGGACTATGAAGATGCTCAGACTGTGCAGCTCGAACTGTAAGCGCCTTGTTTCCGTGAATCACTGGGCTCGGATGAACTGGCACGGATCGCAATCGTGTGCCCTGGTTGTGGAGGCGGGAGAGGCCGAGTCGTACATACCCTCAAGCACGCCTTCCAGCAGATCTGGTTGGCACTTCTTGATCCAGGCAACCCTGGTCAGAGTTTGAGATTCTTGGATATCTGGGTCGAGGGTTCGTTGACGTTTCGATTGGTGGAATCAGGCAGGAGTGACGCAACTGCTTTGTCAGTATTGTGCTATAGCTGAGTACAACATCCAACACTTCCATACTTCCAAGTCTAAGGTACCCTTGCAGCGACAGGTAGCAACATGGTGCTATTTCAGCAGTGGACAAGGCGAATGTGCTCGAGTACGGCTTGGACTTAGAACGGACGAGAACGGTCATTTTGTTTTTATGTACAGCTACGCCATGCGATACAAACAAGGTGTACGTTACACCAGAATATACAACCATTTCATTGCGCGGGTTGTATGTGATGGCTAGATGTTGAGCAGTGCCGCAGGTATGCCTTGGGCGCTGGGTGATGGGTGTGGAGGTGCTGGGGATCTGGTTACTCAGCCCGGGGACCAGGCAGCAGCTGCATTGCAATTACTTGAGTTGTTGAGACTCGGCCACCGCAAGGACCATCTCGTAGGAGGCATGGACAAGGGGGGGCTGTCAGGTGAACGCACACATATGTATTCATGCATACTGTCGCTATCATCGTTGTCATCGTTATCCACAATTATGTATTTACCGGGACATGATCCTTGTCTGCTGTGCGGTAAGCCAGGCCAGGCGCGATGCACGTTGAACTGAATCCCTGCGCAACTTGACCATGAAATTCCATGAATTCCGTGCAACATAGACTTGGTGTCACTTGGTCTATTTCAAGGTCTATCCAATACACGGCCTTGGAGATATGCACTCCAGTCAACATCCACAATTGTGTTGCTATCCTTGCATCCCTTGAAATGAGAGCTGCCATATGGAAACAGATAACTATTGCCTTGAGATCAACTCAGCGGGAGGTCAGAGCAGCGACTCTACTAACGAGGCTGTCACATTGGCATGTAAGTGTGTACCAGTTGCCCCAAAACGTACGTCAGTGGCTACAAGGCCCGGCTGTACCCGAATGCTACAAGGTGGCATTTGGCTACATTGTAGATATGCCAGCAGAAGTTCGATCATGCTAAACCAGATATCTAAAATCTCCTGCTTTGTAAGCCGCGGCTGAGTGGTTCCAACATGGAGTGCGGCGCGAGCGCCATCTCCATCGTGAGCAGCCTGTTTTTTAATATTGCCTGGGTGGGGGGGGGTGCAGGGGGCGAGCGGCGGCGTCTCTCGGTGGCGATGGCTCTCATCACCCGCCCGGCCGTCCTCGTACGCACCCCAACCACATCAGCTACCGGCAACCGCAACCCACATCAACACCAACTGAGACAAGTTGGTTGTTGTGTTCCGAATTTTTTTATTGAGCACAGGAAAGGACTGCAACACGTCTCCCACTGCAAAGCAGTGAACACCCCCGTATGCGCTTGGGTAGCAGACGCAGTTCGGGCGTTGATTCCGTAGAAGTGACGCGGTTTATGTGGCACAGGTGCTGGACGAGCCGACGTCGGGCCTGGACAGTTCCAATGCACAGCTGCTCGTGGATGTTTTCTGCCGACTTGCCCAGACGCGTGGCGTGGCCGTCGTCGCCACCATCCATCAGCCACCGCCCAAAGTGCGCCGCCCGGTACAATCAAACCAGTGTGCAGAAACTGATGTCTGTCGGTCCAGGAGCAGTTTCTCGGCGCCAATTAATTCCAATAGAGTGTTGGCGCTAATCTATGTTTTAATGTACTGAGAATCGTCTGGCGGTATGTGGGTGCTTGTGATTGCGCATACTAACAGCATATCCCCTATCCACTGGGCGATGAGCCATGTGCGCCATGCTCTCATTTCTAACGTACCGATATAAATCTATTTTTCAGGTCCAAAACACATGTATGTTCGATCATGTAGAACCTGATACAACGTGTTGTGCCGTTCATGTCTGATATTTTCTGCTGATCCTCCTACATGCAAATTGAACAGACTCTGAGACGAACACGCACGAGCTTCTTCTTTAAAGACATCGCCCACATGAACTAGGAACAGCGTCTTGTGCAACATGCGCCTTCCTTATATGCAACCTTAAAGCCTATCTGACACGTGAAATCGCAGATTGCGGATGTAGTTGGGATAGGCCGTCTTCTTTTCACGCCACTCGCGGCACTCGTCCCTGTTTCTTGTATTCAACAGGCCCACTGAATCTCCCATCATGTCCACAATGCACATGGCGTTTATCGCTTGCATGAAGCGCTTGTCTGCAGATTTTCTTCTCGTTTTCGACGTTGCTGCTGCTAGCGCCGGGGGGCAACGTGGCCTTCTGGGGGTCCACCGCCTCCGCCGGAGCATGGATGTGCCAAGCATCAGGCAGGAGCCTCACGCCGGAGGTTGGGATTTGCGAGTTTCTGCTGGACTGTGTTGCGGAGGGCACGGAGGCCGCGGCAAGCGTGTGTGACGTCTACAGCATGTCTCCGGAGGTAAGGCCACGCTCGAGGGGTGCGACCGGTAGAAGGACGTGCACAGCCAAGAGGTGCCGATAGTGAACCCTGGCACCGTTTCAAGAGCCCGGCATTGAGCGCCAAGAGGCTCCGGATGTTGGTGTGAAGGAACCAATCGAACAAGTCTTTGCAGTTGATGCATTGAACGCAATCATCCATAGGATATGATTTATGTGATTAGCACTGATATTGGTCACGGTTCAGAATGGTTGGTTTACTTTACGAGCAATGTCGTACATTCAAACTCCCGAGACAGCATATAGACAGCCGGCTACTCTTGAAGAGTTAATCCCCCACTCCTGCTGTTTACCTTATGTCTTATTGTTTCTGCCCGCTTCGAGACTCCGACTTGCACCTGATTTCGTTGTGTTTTCTGAGACGGTGTACGCAAGGTTGATGGATGCGGTGGTTGTTTGGGTGCGCACACCATCCGCAGCGGCAGAGCCTGCAGAGCGCGGTGCGAGCACACATGCTCAGCGCAGGCCCTGGGCGCGGGGAAGGAGGCGCACGTCCACTCGCGAACGCCTCCAAACAGCTGGAACTGTTGATGTTGCGCACCTGGCGCCAGATTGCCCGAGACCCCGCTCTGCTGCTGGTTCACCTGGGCATGGCCCTCGCTGTGGCGGTGAGTCGACACGCGGCGTCCCCCAACCCGCCAGACTTCCACATCCCAGAGTTTGGATTTTGGGGAGGAGCCGGTTTTTGCGAGGATCTGCAGGAGCAAGACATGACTTCGGCATGCAGCTCAAGATATGCGCGTTGGCGCCCCAGGCAGCTGATGGGAGCATGAAGTAGACCATATGTAGAGCTACAACAATACTCGCATTTGTAAAACATTTATGAGTGGTCCAAACGTTTTCAATTATAGAGCGCCTGAATGTGTGCAGGCATCATGTGCAAATTCAGAGAAGGGGGAAGACTGTCATTGGTGATGTACCAGGCCGGAGCTCAGCCTTATCGGGAATTTGAGGGGCTCGGACGCCAGCCATTCCATATAATTGGTCCCGGCACTGTGTTTTGATGAAGTGTGATCACAGATGGCCTGCAAGTCTCCGCATCCGCGCTCACGCTCTGCGAGTCACCGCGAATTCGCCCACAGCCAAGCTCCCGGGCTGTCTTGTCAATTGCTGAAGGCTTGAGACTTCAATAGCATTTCAAATCCTCTGTTGCAGCTCAAGCCAGGCGCGTTGGTGAAGCGTTCGTTGCTTTAGGAATTCCCTCCCCACCCCGTTGTGGGCGCAGATCGTGCTGGGGCTGGTGTTCTGGGATCTGGACAAGAAGCTGGGAGGCATTCAGAACCGCGCGGGCTATTTCTTCATGGTCACCCTCTACAGCAGCTTCACCTCCATGAGCGCACTCGGCTGGTTCATTGCCGACCGCCGCCTCCGCTGGCGGGAGTGGGCAGCGCACGCCTACTCCGCCCCGGCCATGTTCGTCTCCATCTCGGTGGGGTCCAGCAGCCCCTCCCAGCCCCACCCTCTAGGGCAGTGCATGCATGCTCGTTAGCCAGCGTCCAGTGTCTTGCGCGATGCGCCTGCACGCTGTGGGCTCAGCAAATGGAATGCGTTGTTCTCGCAATTGATGTATGCCCGCTAACCGTCGTGGTCTGTGAAGGAGGGCACTGATTGGCACTCCGCGCAAGTTGGAGCGGAAGTGCTGGAATTTTAGAAAAGTCCGATACGAGGCCAGTGACCCACGCTTGCTGTATGATTCGGTAGAGTGCTCGTTCCTGGTTCAGGGGATGATGGGGTGCGCAGAAATACGAGTGTTGATATGAGTATTGATACGAGTGCTGTCATCGGAGTCCTGCCAGCCAACGGCCTGCGTTGAGGCTGAACAGGAGAGCGGTGCCTCACGCGCGGACCATCCGCTAGCCTCAGCCCAGATCATGTAGATTCGGAGCCGGCCCTCCACCAACTGAGACACAGCTGTAACGTTGAACTTCGTAGCCGACTTGTCTGTTTTCCTGCAAGGGTTTGGAATCTTGGGTCATGCACAATCAGCTCGAATCAAGCCGTCCTCGTGGGACAGTACCCTCTGAATTTCGCTCTGCGCCCTAGAAAAGATACAGAAGCTGATCATGACTTTTCTGATTGGCGATCAGATCATATCATGTTTCGCTTTGATGTCAAGGTTAGATGGTGTGCATCGGGCACAACGCAGCGGACTTGCAGTGCTGCAGGACCTTGCCATGGCTGGCGCTTGTGTATAGGCTGTTGATTCGAGGAGTTGCCATGCGAATATATATGTTAAGTCACCCTAGTATCCTTGTTTGGGGACCAGTTTCCGGGACCGCCCTGTGAGCGCCCACCGGCGAGTGGAGAGCGGTTTTGCACGTTTTCTTGGCATGGCAGGTGTGCGACTTGGTGCTGCTGAGGCTCCTGCCATCTCTCTGTCTCTCAGTTGTCACGTACCCGATGGTGGGTCTGGTGAAAGACAACAGGCACTTCCTTATGTTCCTTCTCATTGTTCTTCTAACCAGCTCCATATCCGGCACGATCTGCCTCCTCTTCAGCGCCGCCACCAAGGACATTGGCAAGGCCAATCTATGCGTGGTGATGATGTTTGCGTTTGCAATGATGTTCGGCGGGTTGCTTACAAACAGCTCTGCAGAAGGTGTTGCTGGGGTGAGTCCACATTGCGACATAGCTAACCGATCAAGCCCGATATTCATGCCGATGGTTTCGCGTTTGTTATCTCGATGTAGATCATGATGAATCCTTTCTGGGATCAGCGTTGCTTGCAAGTGACATATTCTCGTTCGGCAGCTGTGCGAGCCACAGACACTCTTCGTGCATTGACACCGTCCAAGGATTCTTTTTCAACTGATACTACCTTGCATGTATGATTTCATGCGTGGATGCAATCATGAGACATGATCCCGTGCCAACTGTTTATAAATCGATTTTGTCTTTGAAACCACACATGGGACGGAAACTTTGGTTGAGCATGCCGTCGATCCTCGAGTCAAGCCTGCGGTAATGTCCGTAGATGAATGGTGGACACCTAGCATGGTTTCAACACCTTGTATTCGTTCAAGTAACTGCCATCCCTATGTTACGTTTGTGTGTATGTGTGGAGAACCAGGATATCATAAACCTGCAGTATCTGTCCTTTATCTATTACGCATGGTGCGCTCTCATGATCAACGAGTTCAAGGACATCGATGTGCTGTTCAACCCAAAGTATTTCCTTCTAACTCGTTTGCTTGATGTGCATATGGGTACATGACCATTCCTACCATTCGTGGCTTAATGAAATTTCTTTGTTGATGAAAATGTTTTTATATCTTGACATATGTTCAGTGGCTTATCTGGAACAAGATGGGAATTCAATTCTGCATCATGGAATGCATGTCCAATATCTTGACAAGGGACGCAACTATTGCGAGCCACAATACTATTTCGTTTCCCGCTGGTGCTTTTTTTTCCTTACACATACACACACATGCATAGTGTACATGTTTTGTTCATATGCTTTTGTGCTTTCCGCATAAACGTGACTACTCTGAATCAGTACTTATAAGCATAAAATCGGTGTGTATTTTCTTCTCAGTGGCTTCGAGCCGCTTCCGTTGTCTGGCCAAGTATTTCTGGACACGTATGGTGTGGACGCGGACGATCTGGGCCGCAACATTGTCATATTGGTGGCAATTCAGCTGGTGGCCTCAATTCTCGCAGCTGTTGTGCTGGCCATTCGTCTACGCCACGAATAGCTTTGTAGATTGAGTCATAGAAGACATTCCACTTTCATGTTATCTGCGAGGTGTTGAGAAATAACAAAGCAACCACTTAAATACACACGCCATATGCGTTGTGAGCGTACGTGAGCTCTTGCATTTGTTTCGTGATCAAGCCGTTTCGAGCTGGCTAT
>NHOP01000563.1:0-14250 GCA_018697155.1 Pyramimonas parkeae | reverse complement strand
CACACATACACACACACATACACACACATACACACATACACACACATACACATAAACACACACACATGCACACACATATACACACACATACACACGCACACACATACACACACACACACATATACACACACACATATACACGCGCACACACATACACACACATACACACACGCACACACACATACACACACATATACACACACCAGCACATACACATACACACACAGGCACACACACATACACACACACACACATATACACACACACATACACACACACACAAACAAATACACACACAAATAAACAAACAGACGAACGCGCGGGCGCACCAACTGATATAGACGCCACTTTCATGCTACCAGCATCACCCATTCCCGCAAACATAGCATTATCACGATATACAAGAGCACAGATGGTCTAACCTGCACAGATGATTTCTTGAGCGCGTGCCATATGCAGTCAAGAAATCATAATGCAAAGCAACCAAAAAACGCTCGAACTTCACATACGCATGAATAACTTCGACGTTCTCCTGAATCATCCTCAATCAATGCATTTGTACAGGAGCCCCTTCGCATTTGGCCAAGGCATCAACACTTGCTTTCATTGAACCAGGATTTGCAAATCGGTCGCATATTTTTTAAGATCATTCAAACGCAATTCTCTTTTGGTGGCAACGTGCGTTCGAGTTGGAGTTGTGACGACCATTTTACTTCGCGGCGAGCCATTTGCTTGCAAGCAAGACATTGTCGCAAAAAACGATGGCCAGGTGCTATCGGGAATGGATCCCTGTGTCAGGATGGCTGAAGAGCACTTTGAAGATATATTTTGTTGATGCGCCGGAGAGCTCAAACCCAAATACATCTCTGCATTAGACAAGCTAGCGTTTCAATTTCAAGAATTTTACAGAAATTCATGATAGAATTCTAACCGGAGCTGTTCTTTTGGGTGTAGGGGTAGGGCTTGGGACCCTATCAGTGAACCTTGAAGAACGCCACCGTTTGAGATTCGACAATGAAGCGCATGATAGTGGTAAATGGTAAAGCCTGGGCACATTCACCTCTTCTGAGAAGACGGGCCACTTGTACGGTCCCAGCTTTAAACTCTCCGCCTCGGCCAGTATTTCTTCGTAGCACAAAAGCATGGGGATGGAGCTGCGCTTGGGCATGTGCGCGCGGTCGGTTAGCACAACGACGTGCTTGAGTGCGGGTAAGCTAGGGTACATCTTCTCCAGCACCGGGAGCAGATCCACATCCACGAAAATTGCCTGCCCAGAAACGGCGAAGACAAAACGCAATCCTGGGAGGGTACAATCGATTGAACGGGGCGTGATGAAGAGGCCTACAGAACAATATTGAGCAAGGGTACGATTCTTGGCAATGTATGGTGTAAGGTGTGAAGAATGATGGCAGTAGCCAGCAGCTTTGTCAAAGAGACATCTCGTTTCTGCACAAATCCAGCCAGCAATGGATCAATCACCCTCAAGATACGGCATGCAGTCTATTTGTCAAGGCACAGAACCGTATGCATGCACCACCCAACCAAAGTATGCGCACATAGATCTTGAAACGCATGACATAAGAACAGCGAGCACGCTACAAAGTGTCCCGGAGTTTCTCGAGCGCATATCATGACTTTGTTCATTTTTCCACGCGCATCCAACAGCCGAGGCCTACCCGCCTCGTTGTATCATTCGCAAAACAACCACTGTCCCTTTGAACAAGACTACAGATTACATCTTTGTGGAAGTCAGATCTTGAGTGGATCACCGTCGTCCGCACTCATCGTTTCACGTCTCATGTACCTCCTCTACGTACCTGGTCTTCCCCATGGTTAGCGATGTACACCAGCTGTTCGGTGAACAGCCGCGGGTTGAGGGTGTGGCATACTGCTCCCACGCCCATAATGGCATACCAAGCCTCCACGTGCCTGTATGTGTTCCATGCCATGGTGCCCACCACGTCCCCCAACGACACGCCTGCACTTGCCACCCAACAATGGCAGGTGGCCTAGTTGGCAGGGCGTCAGTACATTGTTGAGGAAGCGCATAGGATGTTCACGGCGAACTTCAGTGTAGTTGAACGCAGCAAAGTGGAGCAGTGACGATTTCAAAACAGCAGTGATGAGAGTTAAAGCATGTGCGGGGAAAAAACAAATCACCTAGAGTGACCTGGATTGTTAGGCGTCGTGTCGTTTTTTTGTTGTCTGCGTTCATACCCCAGCAAGGGTAGGAACTGTCTTGCCCAGTGATTTTTCAAATGGCCATGGTGACTGGCGGGATATCTTCCACTAGTAAGCAATCATCCATATCGCCTTAACAATCATCTTAGCTGTCAGTTGGCTCCAAAGAATCAACCCAACGGCCAGTACGGAAGGAATAAGGATCTTGGCAAGAAAACAAGCATGGAGTCCGAGGGTCTGGCAAGACATTTCTCGCGCTGCATTGCTGCACGTAACAGCGCGCATCTCCGGACACATGCCAGTGCCTCCAACAAAAGGGTTTCGGCCCGTCACCCATAGGATAGCCGCTTGGCAACGTACCAAGCAAGATGGGTTGGATGGCTTGCTGCTGCATTCATGACGAGTGGCTTTTCTGGCAGTGGATACGGTAAGTTTCACTGAGCTCATGGGCCACTAGCTGCTGAAAATGCATCCAACGGCTCAAATCCACGTAGCAAGAAGTCAAGGCCCAGAACTATTTCCCACCGAGCGAACAACATCCCATCGAACGCCAAGAGACGTCAAATGTAGGAACGTGCACACAACCATGTGCAGACATGCTTTTGCAAAAGCGCATAACAGGGGAAATCTGCAAACTCTTTCGCAAACGAAAGGCTGGACTAGGTTGAAGCAATCTGTGCAAGCATGGATCCTATATGCGCATTTATCAACAGAGACGGAAAACCTCCCCAGATAGCTGGAGCCAGTTCATATCCAGTGGGCAGATGACCACAACTCACCTCGGCACGCAACAACCTTGCACATCTACCGCCCACGACCATCACGGAATACACAACGAAGTTTTTTCAATGAGCGAGATCCCGGTTATCTCCTTGGGCCTATCCATGAATTTCCCATAAATCTACAGCCGTAAATAAAAAAAATGCACAAATCAAAGGGGATGAGAATTGACTACTGTCTGGTAGAAGGTCTGGTTGGTACATACGTTGTGAATCGCAAAAATCATTGATCATAAACATGAAATCAGGGAACGCTGAGAAAGTGTAAACTGACAACGTGAACGGCTCTGCAAGATGCTACCAAGTTCACTCTTTCTTTGGAGAAGACAAGAACAGAAGTAGAGTCAAGTTCGACGCGTCCCACTGGGACTTGAAAAAAGTACTACTGTTTCAAGCAAATTGAATTCGAAACACACACCCAGGGAGTGGCCGAGGGCGTGGGCTAGCAGCTCGGCACGATGCGACATGTCTGCATAGGTGTACCTGCGCTCTCACGCTTGGGTAAGTTAGCATAGAGCTTGCAAACAATTCATATATCAGAAGCAATTGCGCATATTCACCAGGTCGGGTGCAAGGGTTTTGAAGCTTACCCTCGTGTGGCATTCAGCAAGCACCTCAGTTGATCTGGCTCCCCGCCCCTTGGGTACTGGACATGCCCCTACACATCAGCAAAATAAGGCTATGACTCCTACCGGCCGGGCGGAAAGTCACAAAATGTTTTCACAACATTGAATTCCATATCCTCGCAATTCCACTTTGATAGAGCACAAAGCCTCCCACGTATACACAGCTGCGAAGTATAGATCCTGGAGCATGCACCTAAAAGGATCAAAATCAAAGTCCCTGCAGGGGCACTGTCATGCAAACACGGACATACCCGAGCAGCCCTATGCATCTGAACGTACATGCCAATAAGTTTGTTTTGTATGGATTTCCACAGATCAGCAGACTATGATGGGGATTTGTTCACGTTGGATCACGCTACATGGGTTTGGACTTGAAAAGCGTATCATGAAGTCTATCCTGTGATTCAAACCGAAATTTTAAACAAAATGGGCGAACATGGATCAGCAGACAACCCTGATAAGGATGGCGAGATATGTTCTCCTTGGACCACGCAATCTGTGTGTTGACACGATGCACGGATTTCGAAATTTACCTTGTGCGACGATAGAACTTAGCGCGATTCAGTTGACATGGCTACCCACCCTTTTGGTAGGGATCATGTGCCTATACAGAAAAATCAAATATGATCATGACTCCACACTCTTCCTTTGTCTATTGTATGAATTTATCATGACCTTCCCACCACCGGCCAAATTTTCCGAGGTAATACCTTCGGACTAGCCATGGGACTTTCCCGTACTACCAGTCCTCAACCATTTGTCAGCCTCAGGAGCCGGATGATAGCTGCCGATGATTCACGATCGTTGTAACCCCAAGTTATGAGGAGGATAGTTTTAAAGTGATTATGATTCCAAGCTGATGCGAGATACAAGATGACGCAAGCCGGCGCATCCTTTGCAAAAGCTAATTGACATTGGTTATCGTGTTATTTTCAGGGCTTGAACTCGGGCATCCGCGCGTGAAGCCGCAGCTCTACCAACAAGGTCATCCAACTTGGGCAGGGGAATACAGATGGCTTTTTGTTTTGGGAACTCAAGCGTGCCTTGACCAGGAAACAATCTGCGCGCTCCCTCAGAAACCCGTGTGCACCCTTACCAATCGGACCCAGTTCACTGATAATCAGGTTCACATATTGATGACTTTAGAACTTGGCATTGACCTCAGCTGGTATGGCGTCACGCCCAAATAGTGGAGTCATGTCCTAGTCAGGATTCCTGCAAACGGTGATTACGTTTAGTTTACGACTTTCGCATGGCACCTGTTTGGAAGCACAACGGTAGATGCGTTTAACCAAAAACAGTGCCATCAAACAAACAACAAAAACATTCACGTTACCAATGCGATGGTCGACACCAATCGCACTACCGAGCCCGTGTCCAAACCAACACTTTGCGGTCCCAATTCACTTCCCTTTCTCAAATAGTCCACGCAATCAAATCCGAAAGCACGTTTTGAAGTTCAAAAACTCTTGTCTGGTACTTAAAACCACAACGTTTTTCGTGCAAGAAGTCTCATCGCAGGTCATCTGCATTCCAGAGTTGTTCATAGAGTTCCAAAACTCAATTACGGCCACATAACCAACACCCAATCAACTTCGTCTCGTTCAACTGACAAGCTCAACTGACTGAGAAGCAGGGTCGGGAGGTTCTCATGGGAAATAGAAAGCTTTCTGAGAAGTTTGCTCACCGTTTTCGGAGAAGAAAAATCATTTACCACATCCGTGTCCGTTCAGTGGTTGTTTAACAATCCTGAAAGTGGTTTGACAATAAGAAAACTGGCTTGACAAAACCACATACCAGGACATCATATCCGACATTCCGAGACCATCGCGCATTCGACGACAGCGCCAGCCCTCTTGGTAAAATTCACAGCAGTTCGATCCATTGGAATTGTGATAAACTTCTTGAAATAATCCCAATGGATGGTGGACATCACATATTCGAACAAGTACTACCTTGATTTCTAATTCACTGACGAGTAAAAAAGGCGATGGTTACGGCTATCAGCTCACTAATTATCCATACACATTAGAAAACATAGCTAATAGTATCATACATCGGTTTTGAAACAGCATATGCACACATCACAACAGTGAAATACACTGGTTTGTGCAGGGCAGCCATATTGCAATGGTTGGTCGGTTTCCAAATTCAACACATTCAAGCCTACCATCTGTCCACACGAGCTTCGTCATGCAAAACGTATGACATTCAACGCAGCGATCATTTGAAATCATTGGAAACTGATCCTTGGCATATTGAAATTTGGTTCATCAGTTCTTCCCTGTTGTTAGTTGTGGTACAGCATGCGATCACGACACACCACGACGCTATACCTTAGTACCGTTCGGGGCGATATATCTTAAATACGTTTAGATCTTCAATTCAAGTGCAGTCAGCCTCAGGGTGCTAAACGATTCCCCCTCACAAATCCTACACAAATCAGTTTTGCATCATCATCCTCTCAACCTCCTTCTCATTGCACCGAACAAGCACCGAGGTGATCACACGATCTATATTCGCTAATGATATCGAAAATACATCAATAAGACCTCGTGTGGAAGTTGTAAGTGGATATCCTGCTCTGATTTCGAATGTTGGGTGTCTCACCAGGACATCACGACCACCTTCATGCTACCAGCTGCCTCTATGCTAGACTTGATCACATGCACAAACGTAGATCATTTCAAGTCAGTGCCCACAAAAATAATCAAATCATATCAATATCAAAATAAATACCTGTGCATCTCTCCCTCTACGGTGCGCGATACCAAGGCTCGCTTTCCGTGGACCAAGCTCGCATGCCTGAGAATGGTGCTTGTCAGCAGCGGCCAGTCTTGCATGAGTCCTGTGCGAGGCAGCATCGCGAGATTTCAAATATGCGTGTGAAAATTTACTGACCTTTGATTGTGAGATTTTGACGTGTTTAAGTCCCCTATGGATTGGACCGGAATGTCAACGAGCTGCTCGCCGCGCCATTCTCACGCGACACGAGTGCGTGCAACACCAAGGACAGAGTTGGTCAAGTAGAACATAGAAAGGAGAAATTCCCATAGGGATATCAAAATTAGTGATGGTAACAAAAATGGGTACACAAATAGTTGCAAAAGTGGTACCAATAATACCAATAAATGTATACAATATGCAGTGGTAATGCCATATGCAATAACAGAAATAGTGATATTGCTGAAAATAAAAACAATACGCAAGGAAATGAATATGATACATGTATGACTTGCAATTCTTACCATCAAGCTAAAAAATATTCGATGTTGTCAATCTTAACAATAATAGTACCATCATTATTGATACAAATATCAATAATTATAGCAATCATCTTGGCAACCAAAGCAAGAGTGACAATATTCATTATACTAGCAACAACAATGTAAGGAAGAATACACATGAAATTCCCTTGAACAATTTTGTTCAACCAACGAATTCTGCGAGGCGAATCATGCAACTCCCTTGATAAACCAGATTCCGGATTTTCCCACTCGTCGCCAACCGACCCAGACACGGCGAAGTCACAATCAGGCACAAAATGAAACTACATATCAAATTATCATGATAGTGTTGATGTTATTGAAGTGTAAAGGTGCAGCGCAGCACTTTCGGTGAAGATTTTCAGCCCGTAGACCCTTCAAATCTACGGTTTGGTACAGGAGGTATATTTTTTACCCAAGCAACAAATTTGGCCGTTCTGAAACGGAATCCATCCCAGTAGACCAAACGGTAAATCGCATTTGCCTGCGATTGCATGCCAACGCATCCGGAATATCAAAGCATCAAACAGAGTTCCTTACGATAAACGAGTATTTTCCGTCCACGGCCTGATGACTGAGGGTTGAAGCCGATATTGAACGATACGCAACACCAAGGAAGTAGTGAATAGTGCGCGTAGACTCTGATTTGTAGCTTTCCGCCCCTCATTTCCATATACGTCGGTTTCCATTTGGCGAGTTGACACACGGACGGAGGCAGGAATGCGCATTTGGAATGGCTTCAAACGTCGTCCGAGCGTCCATACTAAAAGGTGCCCTATTCGCAATTTGTTGGTCCCGGTTCACAATTTGTCGGTACCCTTTTCGGACTAGTTTGGTACCCAATCCGCATCGATTGTGTATGTTTTTTTTCGTATTTTTCGGCAACTGTGACGTAATTGCATTCAAAATATATCCCATTTAGTATTGGATGGGCTTTCATTTTTGCATTTGATTCGTACCGTCTTGGATTTATCGGATGCGCAAGACAAGGGAACATCCAATCCGGGCCGATAGGTCCGCGTGCACGGCTTTAGCACCTACGACACAACGCTCGTGGAGGACTTTCTGGGGAATGCGATGGGTATCGTTGAAGAGGCGAAGCACAACAACTACGAAGGGGTGGACGCTGCTATTCAAAGGGGCGAGGATGTGAATTCTGTCGACGAGGTGCGCCAAATAAACGCGCATTCATGCAACGGAAATGTTCTGCGCAAATTCTTTCCGAAAGCCGTTGCGCAAATTGGGAAATTACGTTTGTGTACTTGTTGAACATTGGGGTCTTTGTTTGTAAAATGAAATCCATCTCGGACAACGCTGTTCCCCATCATCAGATTTGCTGCATATCAAGAACGGCAAAAATACCACTTTTGGATATACTTCATAGTTACTAGTGTCATCGTTTGGGCATAAACCACAGCCATTATCTTGTCACAATGTTATGCTATCCGTATTTGTTCGCCACGACATTGTTACCTGTGGTCTACCTCATGTTTTAAGTCGTACAACAATTTTGTTGTAGCACACTTATTGTTGGTTTGCATGGATGCAGTTTGGAAACACTGCCCTGATGTGCATGGCTTCTCAAGGCAATTTTGAGATGACTCAAAAGCTTATACAAGCCGGTGCTGATCCATACATGCAATGTCAGGTGTGATTTTCTGGGAATTGCTCAGGTTTGCGTGGGGCTGTTCCACAAACACTTGGAGCTCATTGATGCGACATATTGTTTCTTCACAAAGTGGATATGGATGTCTTCATTACAACTAAAACAGTTGCGTTGGTCATTTCACGGTGAAATGTTGGAGAGCATTTGTGTAACTTATTTGGCTGTCTTCCAGGCACAGACAGACAGGTGCCCACCCATGCATTCATTGGATATGTAAAATGAATCGTAAAGAAACATCTAGATACCCTTGATTTCCATCCAATCATCTCTCGATGTACCCTGTTTTCACTAGATCATGGTCGCCTGCTGTTTTAAAGCGATGCCATTAATTTGCACAACCAAACGCAGGCATGAACTTGCATAATTGATGCAGGTGTGCATTCTGAAATGGGATTGGGACGGCATGCCATCTATGGATGCGCTAAACGTTATCTAAATAGTAGTCTGTGTCGCACAGTAATCGTCGTGGCCATAACACTCGTAGATGGGTGGTGTACACAAATCTTGCCGTCAGTCCACCAGGTCCATCACAGCAAGTTAGTATACGATAGCACAGCACTGCAGTGTTACATGCATGCAGCACATACAATCCCTTGATCAAAAAGTTCATCCTGAGATTGAAAAGCAGCTGCATACAATGTTCCCTTCACACACTTCTGGACGTCCTGGGTTCTGCGGGCACGTTCATAGAGGAAAACCGCTTGTGTTTGTGTCTCGTTTTCCTGGTCCATGCCTTGTCATTTCACGCATGGCGGTGTGTCCTTGTGACTCATCGGGCAGAATGATAGGTCTGTAAAACGAGAACTACTAGGACAGACTCTCAGTATGCAATCTGCCTTTGTTCTTATTCCGAAACAGTCCCCATCCGCTTATGTCCCTGTCAAGTGTAGCGATGTAGTGCCTGGATGTTGGACATCTCCGCAATTCAACCTGCTGAACTGCCGATATTTGTCGTTGGGGCCACAGGCCATAGGCAGAAAAGGCTGGGTGGCAATGGACTTTGCACTGCAGACCCAGGAACAGACGTGCGTTCCAAAACAAGCACTCGATTTAACCATGTAGAGGAGGAGGGGGTATAGCCCGCACATAGAAGGCGATTTTGCAATATGAGAGAACATCACAGCTCTGTGAACGTTTTTTCTTTTGCATAGCTACTTGTGTTGGTGCCGATCTTTACTCTATTTCAAGGATCGCTTTCAGCAAAGAATTTTCTTCACTGGCTAGTTGTGTTCTGCCTATTCGAACACACAAAATTTGGACATTTGTTTGCAATGAAAAGGCTTGTGAATCCTTTCGATGGTGCTCAAGCATGTTGTTGGAGTTTAATATTTTTTCGCTTCTCTGCTTAATGCAAACAGCAATCGTCGGCATACGAGACTCTCCTGTACACAGCATCTTGTATTTTATCTCCAGCGAATTCTTCCAGAACGATTGAACTGCACAGGAAGAACACAACTGGTACATATGAGGATAGTTCTGGATAGCACGATGGGTTTGGCGTGCCTCACACGTCTTCTCGTGACAATCACTTGTCCCTCCTATGTGAAGCCCTGGATCCACAACTCCTGTGCCCTGACTCATGGCATGCAGAGCTGTTGCTCGAGCCGGAGTCAGGGTTATGAGTTTTTACCACGCATGCAAACCTTGTTGTCGGCTTGTATTTCCTCTCCGTGACAAGCCAGTCGTCATCCTAATGCACTCTTCCGCTAGTGTTTGAACCTAAACAGCACGTCAAAGGATCAGGGTCTATGGTTTAGTGTTTCAGGAAGAAAGCCCATCGTGTTTATTTCGTTGAACCCTCATATTGATCAAGTTGTGCTGCCCAAAGTTGCGCACTGGGTACCGATCCGACTGCTGCTCGCGCAACGCGCACGCTATGAGCAGGGCACAAGTTGGCTCGTCTTTCTTCCCTGCTGATCGCTCACCCAACGCTTAGCGATGGCAGTTAAGGTGTCTGGTAGAACATGTGGAAACTTTGAAGCATTGGGAGGGTTCACTCGGCCGCGCAGGGTGAGGACTGTGCCTGGAGTAAACTTGGCCAAGATCGTCGCGTTGCTTTCCCCCCCGGTGTGTTGATAGTCAACACTGGTATTCCCGTCTTGAATAAAGATGACTGCACGAGATGGCTCAGTCAGCGGCACTTGAATCCACTAGGAGGATCATCCCAACTGTACAATAGCCGAGCCATCCAACCGTAATTAATGTGCTTCCGATTCGCAGAAGTCAAAGAGCTTGCGCAGCTCAATATCTGCGGGCGATTGGGCAGAGCAGGTTTGGTCGTAGGCGTTTATTGTGCGCGCCGAGATGATTAGGGTACAGTGTGGTGACATAACACTGTGTTTATTTTTCAGTTGCACAAACCTAGTAGCCTACGTTAGAGTGCTTTGCAGGTGTAAGTCTGCTCCGAAATCTTGTAATTATATGACAAGGTGGACACGCCAGTATGACTGATAACGCTCATGTGCAGTTAGAAGTTTAATCACATGCTTGACTTTCATTTATTTTTCAGGAACCGAATAACTCCTGCCGTAGATTTTGAGAAGACCCGGTTTTGACAAGGAGTTTTTTCACTATGATGATTACCATCATCATTACGTTGGGATTGGATCCTATTCGAAAATCACTGCTGTAAGCATATGAATTGGGAAGTGTGTACGAGAAATCAGAATTGGACAAACCCGAAGAGGAAGCATCCTGTACTCAATAGTTTGATTGTTTTTGGTTCCAGCTTAAAGAAAATCACTGCTGTAAGCATATGAATTGGGAAATGTGTACGAGAAATCAGAATTGGACAAACCCGAAGAGGAAGTATTGTGTACTCAATAGTTTGATTGCTTTTGGTTCCAGCTTATGGAAAATGCAATGTTCTGATCAGGCGTGCTGAATGCCTGAGACAGTGCAAGGATTTCAACTTGTCAAGCATGTATGCATCAAGCATGTCAGTACAAATTTTGGTTGTAAGCTGCTTACCAAGACAATGACATCTGCAGCTATGTATCATGTGCCTGTAGTAAGGCTGCCTAGGTTCTAGCTGTCGCTACATCCTCAGTTGGGGTTGAGATGTGCTGTGTTTGAAGTTGCGATCCACATGATGCGCTCATTGGATTGGGGCCCCACAAAATTCTGGCTGTCAGATTTTCGCAGAGTCTGTTGTTGAATTCCCTTTCATGAATTTGACACCGTGTTCTGCAAGTGCAGATGATTACCATCCCTCATCTGGAACCTAAATGAACACTATTTTTGTTCATTGCGAGTTTCAAGTACATTGTTTGTTTGCGAGATAAGAGTTCTGAGCAAGCAAAGTCCATGTTGCCCCAATAAATAAATCCAGGATGCTGAGGAAGATGAAATGCGAGGTTTGGAGGAACTGGAAGAGCGGCAGGCTTTGGAAAAACAACAACCTGGGAAGCTGTGTGCTGGTGTTAAGCTCAAGCACCAGACCTGAAGACATTAAATTGTGAAGTAGTGTTGTCGGGCTTTTCAATGTGCACAGCTGCAGGCAGGTTGTCAATTTGTTCGGCTCAAGCAAGCGACAGAATATCTGCTGGAATGCAGACTAAGAAACAATGAGCGCTTGAAGCACACGCAGAATGTTTTCTCAAGGGCATATAGACATGTTTTGGGAAATTCACCGATGTAGAGCCTCAAATAGGTTGTTGTCCACAGGCAGTTTGAGCTTGTGAACATGACAGTGCACCCAGTCCAACAGGGAGTTTTGGACGCAACTGCATGAATCCGATCCTTGTATATGTTGACTCGATGGAACCTTCATAGCAGCATTTGAGTGTGCTTGAAGGAGCTCAGGTGGTATGCATGACA
Source organism: Pyramimonas parkeae (assembly GCA_018697155.1). NCBI lineage: Eukaryota > Viridiplantae > Chlorophyta > Pyramimonadophyceae > Pyramimonadales > Pyramimonadaceae > Pyramimonas > Pyramimonas parkeae. The sequence continues at coordinate 1,913 of NHOP01000563.1, read as the reverse complement.
TGATCCGATGGCAAACAGGATTTTTAGAAGTGTATAGTACAAATCCTATGTTTATACATGTCCACCCTATAATGGTAAATTTGAGCAGCTTTCTGATTTTTGGGTTGAGTGTGGTAACCATTCGGATCATTTTCTCTCAGTCACCAAAGTCGCAATCCAGGCACGTGATGCTGAATATTAAAGTTTCAGAAAAGACTTCTCGTTCAGTTCCTACCTAGTTCGCTTGATGTTCACAGGCGCGATGTTAGCTTGTGACGACCGTACAGTTGTTGATTGCTTGTGCTAGACTATGTCGTTTGAATGACTGGGGACAACATTTATAACTTGCTGCAACATAAATTGGACACCTGTAGGCGGCTTTATCTTCCCTAGTATGAATTTGCAAGCTTGGTAGTAAATTCATATTTAGTGTCACATCCCTCTTCTAGTCCCCCTATGGGTTTATCATCCGCTGAGTTCTATTCCATCTTGCTGCCATGTCCAATGCAACGTTTATGATTGAAGCAGTTGCGAATGAAAACATCTGCAGCAACTGAGGTTGATGCCACGGTAAATAGAGTTCGTTGTCATTGCGCTGGCGTGAAATATATTTACTTTCACCATGCTCACGCAAATTGGCGTTCTACATTGTCATGGGTGCAGCTCGCTCATCAAAACGTTTCCTGTGTTGAAAACTTGTTGCTGATATCAAAGTACAAATGTTCAAGATGCCTGCACTATATCATGAGAACCGTGCAAGCTTTTCATACGCCTGATCCACCCTTGATTGAGGGTGTGGATTGGCTCCAGTGTTGTGCACAGATCGTTGTCTGTTTTTCTGTGCCATCTGTCATTCCATACATGCATGGACCCGTTCCAACAAATACCTAAATAAAAGCCTTAGCAAACTTTCATCGTCAATTTTACACACAATAACAAAGGTGAGGGGTGTGCCTCAAGTCGGCGTATACCAGCTTCTGTGTCTGCAACACTCAGAAGGCCGAGCATTTTCCACCATACTTATCCTTCTCTCGAGTGTTCCGGCGCTGACTTGCATTGACCATGCGCGATGCACGGTCGCTTGTATTGGGCAGGGCAATCTGGTTTCACTAACGTTGCCGTGGGTTTAATCATTCGACCCGTTTGTGCCAGGTCTACGAGTTCATAATTTTGTCATCATTGTTATGTTTCATCATTGATGTTTTTTGGATCATCATTGGTGTTGTATTTGTTTTTGCTAGCATTACTATCATCAGTATTGTTATTGTCGGCATTATCATATTTATCAATATCACCGGAAAGATTATCATTTTCATCAATATATTTGGTATTGTCATCATTAGTCACAAATGCGATTGTTTGTTTTGTTTTGCTATCATCATTATTCATAATTCTATGATCGTTGTTGTCATGATTATCATTGCCGCGTGTTTTGATGTTTGGAAAACCGACAGCGGTAATCGGTTTTCATGCAGGGAAAATTTCACCTGTGTTGGGAGAGCTTTGGCGAATCTGTTTCGTGTTTCTCAGGCACCAGCAATCCGAAACCGCCTGTTGTCACCCTATACAACACGAGCAAAAATTGGTATGATGGATTTCTCAATGGGTTGTCCCTATGTTGGGATCCCCGGCCGCGAGGGATCTGCTCGGTTTGAGCCCCTTCAAGAAATTCTTTAAAGTAGAACACGGTGGATTGCGGTTCATCGGCCTCTATGGATATGCCTCTATGGATACGCCTCGCGTAATTCGAACTTGTTTAATCCCACGTCGGTTGCTGACCACTGCACCAGCATCGGCGGAGAACATCGTATTCGATCGATCGATTTGACTACATGTACGCAGCATGTCGGGTAGCAAGAAACTTTTGAACCAACAGTTTTGATGGTGGTTGTTTTGGCGGTTGCCAATCGAAGATGACCCGCCAGCCAGCACGG
>NHOP01000562.1:0-14257 GCA_018697155.1 Pyramimonas parkeae | reverse complement strand
CGGTACTGGAGTAACGTTAGATCCTGAGAGCTTGGCAACGTTTCTCCTTAGGCTAGTTGCCTTCCATGCAATGTTCCCGGGATGTATTACGCCCAGCCGCATTCGAATTTACATGTACAGTCAATGACTAAGGATGCATCGCAGCCTCGATAATATCTAGGATGATATCTACGGCTAGGAAACCCACCACATGGTGGGTTCGCCGGTAGGGGTAGGTTATGGGGACGCTGTTCTGCAGCTTGCACAAAAGCACCAACAAGAATCGCTGCGAAAATATTTCCTGAGCCATATGAGATAAGTATGTAGTGTACATTATTTATAGCCTGAGTCTCTCTTTGAATATCTGAACAGAAGTGTAGATTCAGTAAGTCATGAGCACGAGTGCTCCCAATTCTTGAACGTACCATGATTTTGCTATTTGCTGTAGGTGATTATCCAGGTGAAAACGGGTTTCCATTGTTCATTCGGTATCTTAGGATTCGTTCGAATGTGGCTGCAAGTAAATGCTTGTCTTGGGAACGTTACGCGGAACGCAGTGCTGGTACGACAAAAGGTGATCAGTCAAGTACTTTACCGTGGCAAACATCCTGCCACCAGGAATGAATCAAATTTCGACGCAAACCTTGGCGCGCGTCAAATACAGAACTACAGGACGTACATTGACGACATCATATAAGATTGTACATGGCAATAGGTATATGTTGTTTTCCGGACAACGGAGAAAAAAGAAGAGCATCTTCTCGACTTCGTTGCGCGTCCGATAAGATTGTATCGTTGGATTTTAAACTTTGGACGCAAAGCTACGTCCAAAGTTGCGCGCCGGGTCTTTATTGCAGCCCAACGTTGGGTTCTGTTGGCATGAACCCAAGCCCTCCATCGAATCTCAAGTTGCGGTTATTGCCAACAAGTGTATTCGTGAAAAGGAAGCGTGGCAGTTTTTTTCGTGTATCAATATTGATTTCATCCAAATACATTGAATGTGCGCACCAGTATTTCTATTATTTATCAATCGGTTATGCAAGTATCGTTGTTCGTTGAGGACTTTGCGTTGCAAATATCATATACAACAATATGGTAGCACTTGTAACAACAACCAGAAATCCTATGAAATTGCCTTCCTTCGACATATAAATGAAACAATATGGCGCCGCACCCCATGAATTTTAATGAATTATTAAATGTCCCAGTTCGCAGCTGAAATCTTGTATCTAGCTGAATTATGACTTCTAGGGGACATGCCCCTGAAGTCATGATACATATAGAGCAAGCAATCGAAGTAGCAAACTCTCAGGAACATCTTGTCCCCATTGAACATGTGTGCAAGCAGACCAGCCAACGGGGACAAGATCTTCCTGAGATTTTGCTACTGAGAATATTGTCTGCGCGAACTCCAGCCTTCCATCAAAATTCAACTTGTACTTTGGCCCATTGGTGTATCCCCTGAGGATCTGAGGTATTTATGTGAATCATAAACGTATTCCACTATACATTGGATGTGCACGCCTGTAGTACAGCAATATTCTATTGCTAGGAACATAACCGTATGATATCCTGAAGTGTTATGCCTCCTACACATTACTAACATCATATACCGCCGCACCCCTGGAATTTGATGAATGATGAAACATCCCAGTTCGCTTCTGATATCTTGAATCCAGCTGTGTCAATTTCAGGATGTAAACGAGCAGACCAGCCGATGGGGACAAGACCTTCCCGAGGGGTTGCTTCTGAGAATCATGCAGGCTCTCAAAGACATATGTGAACCCCATTTGAATTCCGCAATGCCATGTTGTGTTTCAAAAACGTCACGTCTCCAGACATTCCGCCAATGCTGTGCATCTCTTAGAACAACCTGTAAGCTCTGGAGGGATTCACATGATCTACTGGTGGAGGAACTGGCTCCGTCAGGCTTGTCCTGTGCCCATCATCAGCAGCTTGAGCCACTTGCAAAGGACATGCCACAGTGCTTGGACTGCTTCCCTAATTTGCGGACGTTGCACTTGGAGGGTCTATGTTGTGGGGTGACGGACGAGGGTGTGCGTTCGATAGGACGCCTGTCTGGGTTGCAGACTTTGAACCTTAGCATATGCAACGCAATAACAGACGACGGTGTGTGTGCCCTTGGGAAGCTGTCTTCCCTCACGAGCTTGGAGCTTAGGGTTTGCCCGCAGCGCATCACGCCGCAGGGTCTGCGAATGCTGCAAAGCTGGCGTGAAAAGCATCCCGCAACACCTTCTGCCTTCTCCGCCCAACAGATCCATCTCTCGGACATCCACGGATTCTCGACAAAGGAGCTGCGCGTCATTGGCAGCCTCTCAACCCTACAGCACTTGGATCTGAGCGGGGTTCGCGGCATCACAGATGAGGGTGTGCAACAGCTTGGTGGCTTGCGCGCGTTGGGTAGCTTGCACCTGGCTCGATGGAGGGGAGTCTCGGAGCCTGGAGTGGCTGCACTGTGCAGTCTCACTTCGATGACTAGATTGGGGCTTCACGACTGCGAGGGGCTAACAGATAAACACGTAGGGGCCATGCGTGTCTTGGTAAACCTCAAGAGCCTGCAGCTGGCGAGGTGCTGCCAGAAAGTTACGGACAAGGGTGCGCGCGTTTTTGGCAGTCTCTCCGCGTTGACCAGCTTGGACATCTCACCGTGTCCGTTGCTCACAGACTCTGGGGTGCAAGCCCTGGGAGGTTTGTCTTCATTGACACAACTGAACTTGGCAAGCTCGCCCCTGGTGACGGATGAAGGGGCGCGCACTATATGCCGGATTGCGTCGCTTGTCAACGTGAATCTTCGATTGTGTGAAGGGGTTTCGATAAAGGGGCTCAGCTCATTGAGCAGCCGCCTCTCGCAAGGCACGTTGCAGTACCTGGATTGGCGATGCATGATATAAGGAGGAAAGGGGATGAGCCGACGAACGACGGTGTTATGCATGGGCAGGGTCACAGCAAGATGTTTTTGAGTGGGTACGGAAGTGATGCTGGATTGCTCTGGAAAAAGGTTTTCTTAGAGTGCTGGTGTGCCTGAAGCAGCACATATAGGGACAAAGCCGAGCAATGCTTAACTCTGTTCCTATCGTTTCCAGGCAACAAGCCCATCTCCATATTCCTTGTCAATCTACTATTTACTCATGGCCAGAGCCCATGAAAATTGTCAACAGACCAAGACATCATCAAGCAACAGGCTAGTTGGGATTGATATGCGAAATTTCTCATTATCCACGATTTGGCTGCCATACTACCCAAAGTTATGGATTGATTTCTCACACACCAGAACCATGTCATAGCGACGAGGTGAGGAGCGGCACTCCGATCGGTCGTTTTTCTTTCACCAGCGCACTGATAGCCTGCAATGCAAAAATGAAGCCACACCTTTTGGAAACAGTAAATCTCTGGCCGAGATGAGTTTTACAATGAGATGTCTCTGAGGAACAAAGACCATCGCTGATTGTCCAAAACATAGATTGATAGATCGTGGGTATTGTCAGCTGAATTCAATATGATAGCAGGATCAAATAGTATTGCAGAGACGAAGAGCAGCACTAATCTATAGTTCACATGATGCATGTTACAGTCGTCATATTGCAACGACAGACATTTTCATCAAATGGAAAAAATATCGAAGTACTTTCATTTATGCATTCTTCAAACATATCCAAGTACTTCACAAAGGCTCATAAAATCGAAATTCGTTTTTCAGAGATGTGTTGATGCACAACAAAAGTGTGCGTACACTCTGCTTGAAACAATCGTACCAGGAATCCCACAGAGTCAATGAACACCATGAATCGTTGAAAATTTTGAATGCTCTTTCCAGATGTCACAGCATGAATGGATGCACAAAAATGAAGTGCCTATGCATACAAAATCATTAATTCAGTGTTTGATCAGTCAACTCTGGATAACGACAGCTGGGTCGCAACAAATGTAAACATTCGTTTGTGGCGACCCACATTTGGTGGAAGACGATTTAAAGCAGGTTTACATGACCCGCAACTATGTGAAAATTTCCGCACCTTGAAGTTCTTGGCCTTTGCTGTATCCCGTATGAGTTCGAACAAAACCATCTCCGAGCAACTCATCAGTGCACCATGCTGGGCCAGACGCTGTATGATTTACGAGCACGTGACACGCCAGTCTCAGTCAATTCTCAACATACGAACTTCGCTCTATGCAGATGTAAATATCAGCAACTACAGATTTGCCCTGCGATGTGTTGATTGTGTCCATGCCCACAAATGCCTCCACCTATGCTACTAGCCCAACAGTGAGCCAAATAGCGAACTAGTGACAGTGATTGCATGTGATGGCAAGCAATGTCTGCACGCGATTGCACGACTGGAAATCTGTCAGACAATCCTTCTTCGACAGAATTTTGTACTTTGAATTCCGGCTTACATGCGCAAAAAATTCAGCGATAGAAAAAGCAACATGTTTCATGGATCCTGATTCTATCCATCTGGAGTGCACCCCTTCTCATCCTTAGGAAAATCTAGAAGATTCAAGCATAAACTATATGAAGAAAGTGAGTCAGTCATCAAGGTATACTTAATCTTTGCACTGCGAAGCGCCTCATCCATTTACAGGGAAATCACTACGGCAATTAATCAAGTTTCTCATCAAGCAAACAGAATTGTGCTTAGGTCATTTAACAGATTCCCTAGAAGGTTGAGCGCGTAAAAACGCGTTTGTCAGATTCAAGGCAATGCAATCAGAACCATATCTTTGCCGGAGGCGTTGCGGCATGGATGTGCGCAAAACGAAACCAACTGGTGCAAATGTATTTCTTGAAATTTTGTTCTTACACGCGATTTGGATACATAGCTTCGGAGCCAGCCAGCTTGTCTGGTGATTGACGCAGCAATGAATTGGCCAAACTCAAGAAAGTAATTCTAGTGTACAGCCATCATGCAGTACCCTCGCAAAAAATCGTGAAAGTCATCAGCGTCGTCAACTCAATGTATGAGCACGTAACTGGTGGATGAAATCACTGGCCTAAACAGACCTGTGCTCCACCGGCAATCAGTACAGCATTTGCAAGCTATGATCCGAGCCAGTTCATGTAAATGTAGTTGCAAGTTTGGATGTATGATCGCAGAGCAATACCAATCATCAAAAGTTCTGGTTCGCAGATGACCCAGCGGAACTCATGGGCACCTTGTCTTGTGACCCTATCTTGCACTGTCTTGCACTGAGAGCAGCTTACAATACGCCAGAGTATATGAAAATCATGCAGCACATCTTCAACACCGAACCCAAGAGCGTGGCACGTGTCAGGTGGCCTAGTTGGAGAAGGCTTGAATCTGGAAGCTGCACATTGAAAACGACGAACCTGCATGCTACACCTGCTTCCTGAGTCACATCCTAGCAGCTGTGTAACGCAGGCACAACATCGAATGTACCCCCTTCGTCTGCGGAAAAGGCCACTGCTTGAGGCCATTACAGGAATTAGCAAGACAAAAAATTGAGAGCGCTTGCCTGCAGGCCCACAGCACGATCAGCGGCGCGCGTCGAGGACACTCCATCCACTACAATATGCACCTCGTAACCAATCTCTGGTTTGCCCAAGCATCCATACACATTCCCCACCCAGATTTTGTCATGGTAAGGACACATGGATCAGTGCCAGTTTGCAGGAATGAATGCTATTTTGTAGAGGACATGCTTCATTGGAGATGTTCGAACGCTGGGGTCTGAGAGCCTGAAAATTATTCTCGCTGGAAGAAGCATTTGCAGCCATCACAAAACAACACAGCACACAACCTAAAATGGCATGATAAAACTTGGTATATGATAGCAAGGGAGCTTTGTATTTGTGCCTCCTTCTCCTTAACAGAAGCTTTGTCCCCACGATGTATGTGAGGTATATGACTACCGAATTTGCAAGCCAAGATGATGTAAGCCGGCAAGGTTGGATACATATGTGAACATACCATGCTCAGAAGTCCATCACCATACAGAGATTGCGCAGCTATATCCAATTCAATATAAAACACATGACCTGTTTGTTCCACATGAAACAAAATACATCGCGTGTTTTGTGTCAGCAGGCTATTTTGACCCGATGAACTTGATCGATTTCCTTGGATCCTACTGTAAGTTTTGTTTGACCTAGTACCTGGGTCTTGAATTCTTCCTTGTGCAGGTTTGGATTTTCACGCATAGCTGAAGCCAGATGACAAGCCCAGCAGACAAGGCCATGTCCCTTCCCTACATATGGTACCAATGGAGCCAACCCTAGAACTTTCAGAGTATTTCAGATTATTTCAGATTATCGACATGGGTGGTTACCGCCTCGGCTGATAATTTCAAATTATCAAAGGTCATGCTGGCTGGTGGGTCATCTTCGATTAGCGAGTGATCATACCAATCTCCTAAACAATCACCAATAAAAACTGGCGGTTAAACAGTGTTAGCATTCAGGTTTGTTGAAACTTGCCTAAGCCAAGCATGTTATGACTCTGCTGGTTGGTGAGTTCTCATGACCAAGCGGGCAGAAAACGAAAAGCCAAAGAACAGTCCCGTAAATGATTTGGTTGGAAGCTGCGCCATCCAAGTTGAATGTCAGATTTCCATGGATTACAGGGGGGAACTTGAACCCTTGATCATCGAACATCGCGAAGACGTGCATGGAGCGTTTGTCTTCATCGCATCCATAAGAAGATTGCCAGCTTTGGGGCTTCCCATGGCGTTGTCTAATTTATGGGTAGCATTTCATCAATACTTCAAGTACGAGCTGAGGGTCTCAAGGCAATGCCCCAATACACTACCCAGATCACTCATGTTGAGTTTGTATTGTCTTGTACATCTTTGAGCTACTGACTCTACAGATGAGGCTTTCGCCCGTTACAGTAAAATCACTATTTTTTTCGGATTCATGGTGCAGTCATTCACCCTAGCAATATCCTTGTCCTCATCCTGTTCATATACTATTTCCCTCTACCTGCGGGATCTATGAACAGTGATAAAGGCAGGAGTGCTGTGGTCGCACCCAACAGGTCGATTGCGGATTGGAGCACGCACACGTGTGTCTCAATTCCCACAAGAATGATCTGGGTGATGCTCTGCAACAACACAGGGAACTTGAATTAGCATAAGTGCATGAGGCATAAACACCGCTTGGGATCAGGCCTCGGTCGTATTTAATGTGCTCGTGCTAACAGCGTAGTTCAAGGAGTGCACGAGAATCGCAGCTGCTGCCATCAAGATGCATCATCGGGTCTGAAAGATGAAAAGCATGAATGCGGCCATCGGATTGAAGAATGTTTCATGTTCGTGCCTCAGAGCTCCTTGCAAATACAAATGCATTAAATTTGAATGCGCATATGTGGTGTCTCAGTACATCCTTATTGAGCACTGCGAAAGCTCAAGATGACAATTTGCCACAACTGCATTCTTGCCAAGGTCCCCCATTCTTTGCAAAGGTGTGATGCTACGCGTCTAATCCATCATTCTCAATAACTTCACAAGTCCATTCCTGTCACGCCAAATTCCTTTCGATATTTTCACTAGAGATTTTCGAACTATGCCCAATATGCGCGTTCATTCCCATAATCGGGATATGCGCAGTCGTCCCCTCACAACATAGAATATGCCAACGATGAAGATGGGAAAGACCATTCGAATGTCGCTTCATTGAACAAAGATCTTATCGGGACAGCAGTACCCATACACTTAATTCCTTGTACTCAGGTCATCATCTTTACTCAGTTTATGCTATACATGTAAGTACACGCTATCCAAGTGCCATGTCTCAAAGTGGGAAAACCATTGGATATCCCATCCGTATTATGTTACTTCTCCCATACTTTGTAGAACCCTGAGGAAAATGCACAACTTAATTCACTGGCATTGCGGCTATTGTGTTTGAATGGATGCTTTTGCAATATGACATGGGTCTCAGTAGAGTTGGAATTCAGTCATTAGCTCATTGATTCTCGCGTCTCATCTTGTGTAGATGCAAGTTGTCCACGATTGCTTTAAACAAAACTATTGAGTCCCACAACTTCGAACGATCTGCATCATCAATGCATTGGGACAGAACAACTCTTTTCATTGGAAATCATCCCAAAAATCCTTTTAGATAAAGACATCCAAATGGAATACAAAAAGCACCTTTCATGGCACTGAATATATCCAATGTACGGTTTGCAGGCTCTCGCTGTGACTCACCCACAGGCAAGTGCGCATAACCTATGCATAAACGATCCTGTCCAATTCACAAAAATGGATCACGATGCGCGCACCGGACTAGCTTGAAGTGCCTCTACCACCTCTGGAATCAGCATGCTAAATTGTGTCTTTGCCAGAAATCGGCACTCTTGGGGCAGGACCGACTTGAGCTCAGGAACTGTTTCAAGACATTAATACAGTTGTCTTTTCAACCAAACCAATTCATGTGGCTGCCAGCAGCATGTCTTCCAGAAGTTTTTGAGCACATAATAAAAGCAGTTATCAGGATGCAGGATTGCTTCACAAACACAATACATGACATTGCTCCCAATTTGCTTGGGCTAGCGACGATTGAGACATGGGCCTGGTGGTCCTCAAGTGCATTCTGTTATTTGAATGGAAGCACGATTCAAAATTTGGTTTTCAACAATTCCGTCAGTATCCGTTTTCCATAGATGATAGCAATTTAACGTCGCGGATGCTTGCAACATTCAGCGGGGTTTTCCACTCTAGCGGGAGTGATGGGGGCATTCCAATGTGGGTAGCTAAATTATGAAATACAAGCAGTCACCAAGAGAGAGAGAAAATTACTCTTAATCCCATTCCCATCTCAGTTGAGGGAGAACATCCCCAAAAGTGGAACCGGAGAAGACATCCTCAATTATCGGACACAAGATTTGGACACGAGTACCACCTTCGGCTGTAAAGCCCTAACACGCAGTCGCCAGCTTCAATGGCTTGTTTTTCACTGTTGTCAGCAATGTTTCTGGCTTCAACATTTATGGATATTGTATGTTGGCAGATACTTGGCCATTGACATAGGTAGCTTGATATACCTGAGTCATGGTGGTCCAGGGCTAGCATGAGGGTATCTCAACAGTGTCAGCTTTGATTGTACCACAGGAAGTTGACACCATTTGTTTTCATCAGTGGTTGCAATTGATGTATCACAATTTGCTTTTCAGTGTGTTGATGATGGAAACTATGCTTCCATGAGCGAATGAACAATGATTATGATATAAAATCCAGCTAATTTGCGACATTCAAGGATGGCACATTGATGATCACCTGTTTCTCCGAACGCCTTGGGATACTGCTCTGTCACGAAGATAGGGATACCAAACTCGTTTGCCCCTCGAATCTGCATGAAAGAGATGATCACCACACAGATAATATGGCAATTGATATAGGACCAATTTGTCCATGCAAACTTTTGATTGCACTGTGGACTTGGCGTGATGCATGTTCGAGGTTGTTGACAGGGATACTTGCTTGTCTCTGCGGCTCGACATGGATTTTGTTGTTGGACGACTGCGGCAGATCATACTGTAGTGTGTAGCATTCAATAGTAGGGACATACAGGTTCAATGCGACTGGTTTCTGGACCTAGGAAGGCAAAGATCCGTCTACATGTGAATGACACTTTGCCCATGGAGTTTCAATTGATGATGCATGCACCTGCGCATTCAATCCGTTACAAGATCAACCAAGGCACATCGTTGTAATATGGCACGCTTTTTGCTCTTTTCCTTATGCCTTCTCCTAGAGATGACAATCCTACATTTCAAATGTTACGCTGTATATGAGTTACGCGGCCTGAATCATGGTTTTGCTAGCTTGGAGACTGCTTTGAGGTTTGTGTCGAGTCTCACCCCATCATACCACGATATCACCAATGACTAAATACGACCCATCATCATGTGAATTAGGCATCATGTAAATATTTCTATATGGTAGTGCATTTCAGGGCAAAGCATCTACAGTCACCTCTGACGTACTCTGAATTGCATATGATAGATAATGTGTGGCATCATCATCCATCACATCAGTCTCATAAGAACGAAAATATAACGCGAAATCAAGCTCAAGTTGGTATGCCAGATTTTTCAATGACCATAGCAGATTTTCTGAAGTCTCGACTAGAGGATTCCAGGCCCAGATTGATTGCAGAAATAATTAAACACTCAATGCACCGTTCAGAAACGAAAACGCGGCAAAACGAATGTTTATTGCGACCTTAAATCGATTATGTTGAATCACACGAAGGTGTCAGAATATACCATGAGGCTTGCGTTGTGCACCACATGAGGGTAGCCATGGATGAGATGTGTATATCTGTCCTGTATGTCGCACACGAACAATGCGCAGGTAGACGGTTTCAGCATCCTTGGCAAGAGATTGAACCGAATGAAATGTAATCTTCAATGACAGGCAGCTGCTGTTAATTGTGTCAGCAGTTGTGCTTATTGCGTTGCAACGCCGTCGCTTCCTCGTGCGCAACCGAATGTGGCACGCGTAACTGTTCGCCCTCGGCCCGAGAACTCGAGTTTTTGTAGGGAATGGAATGGTTCATAAACTTTTCTGGGAAAATCGCCACTGACATGGGAATGCTTTGGGTTTTGATACCAACGTTCAAACGTTCCGATTGCTTCGCTCCAAACATTCTCGGCTAGAACGATTTTCACCATCATTGCGATGTATATTCAATTAATGTGTGTTCTCATAAACTGATGAAAGGCCCCTCAGACAAGAAACATTCCTTGATCTAGTGTAAAGGATGGTTTAGGGTTTCACCTTAGGGTTTTGGCTTCACCATTCCATTGGATGGTAATGGTGAAGCCAAAACATGAGCACACTTTGTAGAACCATATGGTCATTAGTTCGTGTAGGCGATGAATATGATTGTGTATACGAAAAAAATGTGCAGGCTGAAAAATGTACGCAAAGCGTGAGCGTGATCATTTCCAATGCAAAGAATCCCATGATTTTTCATTCGTAGCTTCGTGGTTATTGCATTTAACGAATTTCAATATCATTGCGATTGCATCGGTGCTTCGTGCATGCAGTGTCGCAGCCACGGTCCGACATATGGCACACATCAGGGACAATCCAATACAAAATAAATGAAAATCTGTTGAACCATCAGTTCACTCATGGTGGTTGTTTAGGCGGTTGGTATGACAAATCGCTATCGAAGATGACCCGCAAGCCAGCATGGCTTCAGATTGCGAAATCCTCAGCCGAGCCAGTACAATGTCGGTGCTCGGACCCAGGACATACCAGGCAAGAGGAGTCCCTACCAACTAGGCCATCCGACATTGACCGATACAAATGATTATAATTATCAATATATTTGTGGTGAACCTCCTGCGTACCGTGGTCGGGTGGTTGTACCCACTCCGTATGCGGGGAGTTTGAGCCCTGCCATAAACGCCTCAGATCACGATCGCTGTGCGTCCTTTCAACTTTTGGCCACGGATGTAAACGAAATGCATACCGCCGTCTTGTTGCACGCTTTGTCGATAGCGTCTTAAGCTGACGGGACACCAAATCCGGCTTCTCCTCACAAATCCGCTGAAGTAGTGTACCCTAACCTTGGAACATTATATGCACCCTCTCGCACACTGGTTCTTCGAGCCACACTCCATCTGGGAACGAGACGCAATCAGCCGACTGGATGAATTTGTGGGTGCTGTAAGTGGACAATATACTTACAATAAAGATGCACAGTGATCCATCTTTATTGTAAGTGTATCAGCAGGAATGCTATCAATGTATGTATCATCGTCATTAATGTAATTGTCACTATAGATATCACAGTATATCATAATTTTTAAGAAAGAGTATCGAGCAATTATTAATCAGTATCATTATCATTACTATAAAGATTCGAATTTGCGGCGTATGGATTCGATCGATCTGAAGTCTCAATTTGACGAAGCACCACACATCCACGTGTAGACGATTTTGTCCAATCACGAATATAACATTTGAACCACCAGTTTTCATTGTGGTTGTTTAGGCGATTGGTGTGATCACTAGCAAACCACGTTTACGATACCCTACGATCCCGATCCGCAGTTCCACTAACTTCCCTAAGATTCCGATCGTTCTCTCTTCGGTGAAGGAGGGCCACTCATGTATCACACGTGTCGAGCGTACCCTAACGGTACCGCACCTATGCTACGAAACTCGTAGAAGGAAGAACAGTTCACTCATCCACACGGTCTAAAAAAAGTGATCGCGGTTGGTGCGTGCAAGTCGTTAAGTTTCGATTTCTTGGGTCCAGCATGTGCGCATGGCGTGCATTCATCGTTCGCAGGATGCGCGTGAACTATGCAGCACCCGCAGCCGTGTTCGCACCACCAATATGCGGGACCAGTGGGAGCTACTCTTCGCGTGCTGTAGCGTCCGTTCACAAATCATTTGGGACTAACGCTCGGCTTCTGCGTCAAAACTCGAATGCATTGGCAGGTGATCGTGCTGGATTTGCGGCACGCGGAGTGTCGACTAAAGCTGAAATTCCATGGGCGACGGTGGATCCGGAGACCCTCTCGAGTACGTTGGCACGAGGTCCCTTGAAATTTGCTCATCACGGTGTTGCTCAAGGTTGCGAATGTTCAGGAGGACGGATGATAGCAAGTCTGACAGCGACGATGATGCCATGATTTTGTTGATGCGCTCATCATTTACAAGAGATGATGGAGTGCATAAGTTCCCGAGAGTGCTTCTTGTTTGTGCAAGCAACGTAGGTGTTTCGTGTTTGTACACCCACAATTGGTGTGCACACACCAAATGTGAGCGATCTTCTAAGCACATCAAGAAGACACACTGTGGATGACTCTTGTCGTGAAATGCCGCGTAAATTGTACATTCCATTTCTAGCAGCGTATTTTTGGGAAAATTCAGTGATCATTCTCCAGCACAGCTTCCTAGTATGGGCATACACAGTCATTGATCCAGACTCTTTGAACGTGCTCGATACAGATACAGTAGCCTATCAGCTACCCAATCTGGTTGACGGCACGTGGACGTCGACGGCAGGTGTGCTATACCATAGCTGACAAGCCTTACGTTGCTACGTGTAATTATCGTTTCATGTCAATATGTATTGCAAGCTTCTTGCTCACAGTAGCACCATTCCGATTCAGTTTTTGCGTGGTACTTGTTCAAGCACTGGACGCTAGACTTGTGCTTATATAGAACTTGAGGGAACTTCAGGAGAAAATGGATATCATTCTCAGCCCTGGAGACGACGACATTGTTGTTTCATGCAGTGAGTTGCGCAAAACTCGTGTTCAAGCATCTTCCACATAAACGGATTTTACTTGGGAATATCTGATAAAAAAGCCCACGAATTATTTTGTAAAGGGGAGAAACTACCGTTGATTTTGTTGCGTTGAATTCCTCGACGGTATACGTGATGTGTACTGTGAAGAATGAATGTACCGCATGCATTGTTTTCCCTGCAGGTAAAGCTCGTTCAGAATGGTGTTGATTTTTTTTTATCCGTTCTTGCAATGTGTAACGCCTCATCGTCAATATTGATCACTCCATTTTATTCCAGGTTATTGCCGAAACCCTTACCTTCTTTCAAGCCAACACAATAATATCACCTGGAACGTACTTCACTTTTTGGTTCGATACGAAGTGACAAATTGAAGAATGGTGGCGTCTATTGTCTTGCAAGCAATCAACAATTGTTCACACTGCTAATTTCATTTGGTTGCCAGATATATAGGGGTGGACGAGCAATGCAATTGGTGTGAAAGCTCAACAGCTTGCGCCTGCTTCAAGTTGTGTACTGTTGTCCCCTTCGCAGAATACGAGGACATTGTGGACCCCATGAATGGTGAAGTCTTTTTGAAATGTCCTAAAACCTCGCTGGGCGAACTCGATGCATTCCGTGCCAGCCTAGCGAAGTGCTCAAAAAGTGGACTCCACAACCCTCTGAAAAACCCTCAGCGGTGGGTTCCTTCGAACAAAAGTTGACTTTCGACATTCATATTGAGATCTGTTTGCACGTGATCACGGTTCCAGCTCGAGGGATGTTGTCAGGGCTTTGACCATACATAGACACAGCTGAGAACTTGATATGAGAGTCAAAGAATAAATATGCAGCTTAACAGACAATGCAATTGATCTTCTGCGGAGCTAATCCTAGGGGTGCCACCCTGTTGTAACTTCCAGCACCATTCACGCCATTGTAGCCCCATAAACCTATGAGGCTGTCGCGTTTGTGCGCAGATCCTATATATATATATATATATATATATATATATATATATATATATATATATATACAGGG